>ML311136.1:0-33565 GCA_005239505.1 Nicotiana paniculata
TGTTTCAATTTGTTCAATTTGTGGTTGATGTTTGCTTTTCCGGTTGGTCCGATTTATGGTCCTAAAATCTTTCTCGGGGTCTGATAAGGCTTCAATTACTTCACCAATATTCGATGAGTTTCTAGGCATGCACCTGAAACACTTAGCAAACGTTAAACTTTCAATGTGAAAACAAAAATTTTAAAGAAAATTGACTATATTTCAGAATTCTGTATTTCTTCCAACTCAATTGATAATACCGTTAACTCCCCGGCAACGGCGCCAAACTTTGATCACGCTCAACTATGCCTCTGAGTGATGTTGTTAGACATAGTTGAGCGTGATCAAATTTTGGCGCCGTTGCCGGGGAAATCAAAATTTGATCACGGATGCTTCATATAGCTTGATTAGTTGTTTCTATCAATCATGAACACTCTATCTACCATAAATCTCTCTCAAGTAATTATGATAATTTATTTGACGCACTCTCTCAAGTTACGCTAGTTAGATTGCATTACAGTTCACTTTAGATTGCACCCGAGGTATCATTATCTCTAATCCAACGTCTAAACCCTCGGTTATGACTTTCATCTATACTCCAGGAGTGATGTTGTTCAAACTACTACCTAAATATGTACTCTCTCTCAAGTAGATACATAATAAATAGGCACAGCTAATTGATGGCCATTCAATTAACTACAACAAGAACATAGTTGAACAAATAGAAATTAATCAACCAATCAGAATTATATTAATAACACAATAAGTTCATCCCTCAACGGGTTCTACCAAAACCATAGATTAAAGAAGTTAGCTAAACATGTTCAAAAGAATCAAATCTAAAATAACTTGTACAATTAAACTACAAAGTAATGAAGAAAATCTGTACAAATTGATGTCTTGCCTTCCGAATCCCTTCTAATCCCCGTTAAGTTGTGTTTTAGGGGTCTATTTATATGTTTAGGACAAACCCTAAACGTGTAGGAGACTTCTATTCCAACCGGGAAACACTTAAACTCGTCAAAACTTGGAATTGACCGAAACAGGGGCCTGGCGTTTGGGCCCTGGCGCAAGGCTGGAGTTTGGACTCTAACGCCTGGCTAACGCCAGGCTAAGGTTGGCGTTTGGACTCTAACGCCTGGCTAACGCCAGGCAGGGTCAGGCGTTTGGGCTCTGGCGCCTGGCTATAGCCCGATGCACTCCTCCTCGNAAGCTTCGCGATCGCGGAGAACATGACACCATATATCAACAATAGCCAAAACCAACAATTCTTTCTAAGTTCACATGGTCCGTAGTCTATCCGAAACTCACTCGAGTCGCTCGGGCTCCAAACCAAACATGTACACTAGTGTAATAACATCATACGAACTTGGTTGCGCAATCAAAATACCAAAATAATACCTAGAACTACGAATCGGACATCAAAAGGAATGATATTTTCAAAGAAACTCAAGAACATGAAATTTTACAACTGGACATCCGAATCACGTCTAATCAACTCTATTTTGCACAAAATTTGCAGACAAGTCATAAATACTGAAATAAGCCTATACCAAGTTCCAGAATCGGAATTCGAACCCGGTAGCAATAAACAATCTACGATCAAACTTAGGAATTCGTTAAACCTTTAAATAGGTTTCAACAAATTATGTTAAATCAAGGTAGGGACTTTCGAATTGGATTTCGGTCATACGCCCAAGTCCCAAATTAAGATACGGGCCCAGCAGGACCGTCAAAATACTGATCCTGGTCCGTTTACAAAAAAAGTTGACCGTAGTCAACTCAAATGAGTTTTAAGATAAAATTTCACATTTTTATCAATTCTTCGCATAATTTTTTTTCGGAAATAGACATGGACTGCACATGCCAATCGAGAAAGGCAAAATAGAGCTATTCGAGGTCTCGAAACACAACAATGAATGGTAAAACTACAAATGACCTATCGGGTCATCACAATTTAAGGGTGGGCTTTGTGGTCAATTAAGTGAATTGAGAATCATGAATTTTTAGGTTCAAATTCTAGCGAAGGCAAAAATATTACGTGATTTATTTCTATTTGTCTAAGTTTTGATAGACAAAATTAAGGGTGTACAAAGAAATCCGATAAACCGCATCAAACCAATAATTCGAGTCAAACTGAAAAAAAAATCCAACCGTGATTTGATTTGTATTTAAAAAAGACCCGACCATAATTGATTTGGCTTGGTTTTAACTAAAAAAGTCAAAGTGAAACCAAACCAACCCGATAATTCATTTATACGATTTTTAAAAATATTTTATACATATAAATATTTATTGTAATGTAATTTATAAATATTTCTTAAACTTTTTCACAGTTTTATCTTTTAACATAACATTCTTGTATGGTAAATAAATTTTATAGCTCATAAGTATAGTAACTCAAATAATAAATACTAATGCTAACAAAACAAATTCAATGCAACACTAGGAATGACAATAGTGTTGGATATCTATTTTTTAGTTTTACATTGATTTATAATAAAAATGCATAACTTAGTTTATTTTTTCTTTAGTACTTAATTATGTAATTAACAATACTTAATAGCTATATTTATTTAGAATGACTTATATGGTATTTTTAGATTATGTCAATTTTTATTATGGCTTATTAATTAGCAATATTTGCTTTATGGAATTCTATTATCTTTGTTATTGAATATTTTAATATAATGCTATGACTTATCTCATATTATTGTGTTTTCTTGAAAAATACATTATACAATTGTATCTTATTAGGACTAAGAAAATATTTGGAGCACAAATTATATATTTTGTGCTATGACGACTTTATTGGGGAAAAATTCGAAAACTCGAAAATCCAGAAAAAATCGAAAAATCCAAAATTGAAAAACCCGACTTTACTAATTTAATTTGGTTTATATATTTAAGAATCCGACATCATTAATTTAATTTGATAAATTAAAAAATTTTAATTAACCCGACATATATAACCAGACAAAATTATCCAAATCGGATATTACAATGGTAAATAAAAAAGTGAGTAAAGCGACTCAAATGGACGGAGGTGAGGACAAATTCATGAAAAAGACATCAGACAAGCTTAGGCAAACAAGTGACTACTAAAGTTGGTGGGATTCCCTCAAAAAGATTTTGGACGGAAGTTGGAATTACACAGAGCTACTAAATGCTGTTTAAAAAGGCAAAGGAAATAAAATGTGATAACGTTCGGTACTCTATTAGACAGTGTTATTTCTATTCTAAGACTCAAAATATCGTCCATAATTCTAACAATATACTCTAATATTTAATATATTTATACTAGTTAAAGATCATGTAAGCCCAATGTTAATTAGTTTTCAATGCCTACTTTTTTTATTGTTCGATTCTCCACCGACATTCATATTTTTACCTTAGAGTGGTCCAAAATATGTGACCCTTTTTTAACGAGCAACGCATTTCCTATATTGTAACGGCCGGACTTGTTATTTTTAAGAATTAACGCCCCGTTCAACGACTTAAGGTCCGAGCAACTTCGTAATATATATTATAACTTGCGCGCGCGGTCGAGTTTGGTTTTCGGAAGATTCAGAATTAAATTGAAAGAATAATTCTTAGTTTAGAAGCAAAAATAAAAAGAGTTTACCGGAGAGCTGACTTTTGAGCAAACGGCTCCGGAATGAAATTTTTATGATGTTAATAGCTTCGTATTGTGATTTCAGACTTAAGGTATGTAAATATTTCGATTTGGAAGTCCGTAGGTCAATTCGGCACATTTCAGCGATAAGTTGGAAAATGAAGTTCTTGAAATATTCACAAGTCGATAACCAGGTCGGATATCGATTCCGGAATCCTGAACAACTCCATTACGTCATTTTATGACTGGTGCAAAAAATTTGAAGTCATTTCGGATTGAATTGATACGTTTCGGTGCAAAATATAGAAGTTGGAAGGTTTGAAAACTCATAATTTGATTTGATACGGAATTCATAATTTCGACGTTGTTTGACGTGGTTTGAAGCCTCGGCTAAGTTTGTATTGTATTTTGGGACATGTTGGTATAACTGGTTAAGATCCCGAGGGCCTCGGGTGGACTTCGAAAGGTTAACGGATTGGATTTCGGACCAAGGACGCTGCTGAAATTTCCTGTTGCTAAAGTTGTTTCTGGCAGCAACTGGTTTCTCCGCTTCTGCGAGAATATCGTCGCAGGAGCGACAGGAAAGAAGCAGGGCTGGGGTGGGCTGGACGTTGATCGCAGAAGCGGACCAGTTGAGCGCACCTGCGACATAGCAGGTGCGGTGTTAGCACTGCAGAGGCGAAATAGAAGCGCAGAAGCACACATTTGGACGCACCTGCGATCCTCGCAGAAGTGGAAAGGCTTTCCGCAAGTGCGAGTTTGGTTGGGCAGTGTGCCACCGCTGATGCACAAATAAGTCCGCAGAAGCGGAGCTGGACAGAACATTTAGGACCAAAAATCAGTCATTTCGCCATTTCGTTTTTGAATTTTTGGAGCTTGGTTTTGGGGCGATTTTGGAGGAATTTTTCACGATTTGACTTGGGTAAGTGTCCTATATCCGAAAGTGATTATATTTCATAAATTCATGGTTATATTCATCGTTTAATTCATATTTAAATGGAAGAAATCAAGATTTTGCAAAACTATTCAAGAACAAAAATTTAAGATTTGGAGGTCGAGTTGTTATCAGAATTTGATCAAATTGGTATGGTTGAACTCGTGTCGCAATGGGTATTCAAATTTCATGAAAATTATGTCAGGTTCCGCGAGGCGGACCCCGCGTTGGCTTTTAGTTATTTTTTGAATGTGAAATTTTAACTCGACATTTTATTATCCGGAATTGTTCCAATGAATTTTAATGAATTTATATAAATTATTTGGATAGATTTGAGCCGTCCGGAGGTCATTTTGCGCAAGAAGGCTATTTTGGAATACCAGCATACTTCAAAAAGGTAAGTATCTTATCTAACCTTGTGTGGGGGAAATCCTCCTTAGGATTTGGTACTGTTGTGATATTTCTGTGATGTGTAGGTTCCATGTACACGAGGTGACGAGTGCGTACACAAGATGATTGTTGTAAAATTCAGTTTTTCACTGAGTAATAGCCTGTTGCACCTTAATTGAGTTATCCTAGCATGTGTAGTTATCCCGTTTAGCCTAGTTTCGCATGTCTACGTGTTTTAAATGCTTATTTGAATTATGTGCAACACGTTTAGTTGAATTCCTGCCAGTACTTGATTTGTATCAACTTAGCTGTAGAATTCTTGTTGTTAATTGCTTTCCCCATCGATTTGAGCTGTGTGTTTACTTTTGGGACTACGAAGCGGTATCTCGAGAGATCCCCCTGCATATTTACTTTTGGGACTACGAGGCGGTACCTTGGGAGATCCCCCATGCATATTTACTTTTGGGTCTACGAGGCGGTACCTCGGGATATCCCCCTGCATATTTACTTTTGGGACTACGAGGCGGTACCTCGGGAGATCCCCCCTGCACATTTACTTTTGGGACTATGAGGTGGTACCTCGGGAGATTCTCCTGTACATTTACTTTTGAGACTACGGGGCGGTACCTCGGGAGATGTCCTTGCATATTTACTTTTAGAACTACGAGACGTATCTCAGGAGATCCCCTCTTGTGTATCACGAGGCTCTACCTCGGGAGTTCCCTGTTGTTTACCTCTATTTGTTGTGTTGATTTCTTTCTGTAGTTTCTCATTGTTCACTTCTCAGTCTTTTCATTATATTATTAAGTCTTCTGCCTTGTGAAACGTCCGTGCATTTGTGATAAAATGTGGGCACGAGGTGCCGCGAGTAAATGATGATAATATTGGCACGTGAGTTGTCCGTGCGATTGTGATAGAGATATGTGCACGAGGTGCCGTGGACATATGAAAGTAGGCTGAGACCCGTAATTTTTATGATTTTGAGATGAGGTGTCACATGGTGACTTTTACTTGAAAAGCATTATATTCGAAAGATTTTATTTGGAGAATAATATTCGAAAAAGATATTTATTTGAAGGAATTATATTCGAAAGAGTTTATTTGAAAGAATTATATTTGAAATTTTTTTATTTGGAGAATTATATTTGAAAGATATTTATTTGAAAGAATTATATTCGAAAGATATTTTATTTGAAAGGATTATATTCGAGAGAGTTTATTTGAAAGAATTATATTTGAAAGATATTATTTGAAGAAATATATTCGAAAAATATTTATTTGAAGGAATTATATTCGAAAGATATTTATTTAAAAAAATTATATTCGAAAGATATTATTTAAAAAAATTATATTCGAAAGATATTTACTTGACAAAATTATATTCGTAAGATTTTCATTTGAATGGGTTATATTCTAAAGATTTCTATTCGAAAAACTTGTAGATAAAAGATGTTTATTTTGAAGGACTTGATTAGTTGGTTGTGCTTGTGACATTCTTCGTTTGGGCAATATTTCTGGTATTCTTGCTGCCTTATTGTTTGTATCACTAGTTGATTATTGTTGCTATCACTGTTACTTGTCTTATTTTTTTTTTATGCCATACTGCACAAGTTATTTGACTAGTGAGTATCTTGACTGTACCTTGTCACTACTCCACTGAGGTTAGTCTTGATACTTACTGGGTACCGACTGTGGTGTACTCATACTACACTTCTGCACATTTTTGTGCAGAGCCAGATATTGGAGATATCGGGCTCGAACATAGTTAGAGTGTGATCGCAAGGATTCAAGGTAGAGCTGCTTTGTCGTCGCAGTCCCTTGGAGTCTTTCTATTTTATTGTACTGTCAATTCTTATTCGAACAATATTATGTATTCAATCCTCGAGGTCATTTCATATATTCAATTAGAGTTCGTGACTCTGTATTAGCAGCCTTGAGAGTTTTTAAAAAAAAAAATATTTTTTTCGCTTTTGATTTCGGCACTTGTATTAAATTATATGTTTTAAAAAAATGGCTTGAATTGTTATTATAATTGACTTACTTAGTCTTAGAGACTAAGTGCCATTACGACGTCTGTGGTGGGATTTTGGGTCGTGGCATATATAATATAATTCAATTAAATTTTTAATATTCTCTTTTAAACTATGTTATAAGATTTTTTTTAATGTTAAAACAAGTTAACATTTTAACAGATTATTTTTATTACACTATCATTTTTTTCCATTAACTTGATGTCACGACTCAATCTTCCCTCCGCGGGAGGTCGCGATGGCACCTAATCTCTATGACTAGGTAAGCCTAACATTTGCAGAATAACTACGAAAATGAAACATAAATCTAAACCATTAACAGTAACAGAAATGAAATAGTTGATAGAAATGCCGCTCGACATATACAATAACAACTCTCAAAGTACATACAAAGTTTTCCCAAGACCCGGAACATCATAAGTCACAAGCTTCTATGAATTTACTATCTGCTCTATACATTAGTATTTAGAAGTTGTAGAATAAGAACTGCACAAAAATATACATGGGGACTCCTAGGTCTACGGACGCGGCAGATGTACCTCAAAGTCTCCGTAGCAGCAACATGTGAATGACTAATAACCTGGCTGGAATGATGTACCTGGATCTGCACACGAAAACATGTGCAGAAGAGTGACATGAGTACACCATAATGGTATCCAGTAAATGCCAAGCCTAACCTCGATCGAGCAGTGACGAGGTCAGGTCAGGTCCACCGGTAAATAATAAATGAGGCAGAAAAATACAGTATAATAATAGACTAGAATTAAGCAAAAGGAAATGCAACAAATAATAGTTCAACACATAGAGTGTACAACAGGGGATCTCCCGAGATACTGTCTCGTAGTCCCAAAATAAATATGCATGGAGAACTCCCGAGGTACAACCTCATAGTCTCAAAAGTAAATGTACAGGTAGAACTCCCTAGGTACCGCCTCGTAGTCTCAAAAGTAAATATGCAGGGGAATCTCCCGGGATACCGTCCCGTAGTCCCAAAGTAAATACACAGTCCAAATAAATGAAGATAACAATTACATCAAGAGAATCTACAGTTTAGACTAAGTACAAGTCAAGAAAAGAAGTAGAAATTCACTAAGCATGCTGCAAAGAGTTCAGTTAAGCCTTTAAGACACGTAGACATGTTATTTTAGGCTAACATGATAACTACACATGCTAGTATACTCAATTAGGATGAAAACAGGTAATTACTCAGTAAAGATCAGGTTTTTGCAATAAATATCCCGTGTACGCACTCGTCACCTCGCATACACGGCGCTCACATATCATATCAACACCAAATCCTAAGGGGATTTCGCCCACACAAGGTTAGGCAAACCACTTACCTCGAACCAAGATCAATCAATCGGTAGCAATGCTTTTCCCACAAATATCCGAGTCCGAATGGCCCAAATCTATCCAAAATCAATTACATACCATAAATATATCTGTAAGAAACTAATCTAATCAACGAAATCTAAGCTAAAACAAGAATTTAGGAAATCGACTCAACAACTTCACCGGGCCCATGTCTCGGAATCGGGTAAAAATCATAAAATATGAACACATTCACTCACGAGTCCAACCATACAAGCATTACTCGAATTCGACCTTAAATCGCCTTTCAAAACTTGAAATTTTAGTCTATGAAGTTTCTACCATTTCCCCCCAAATTTACAACTCAAATCCCTAATAAGATGATAAAAATAACAATAGGTTCATGAAATATAGTCTAATCCGGGTTAGAATCACTTACCCCAACAATCTCCTAAAATAAATCTCGAAAAATCGCCTCACACAGTCACGACTCTAAATATAAACTGGCCGTGACGGCGCCTATCGTGATACTAGTCTAGCCAGTTCACTGAAAATAACATAATGATTTTCTATTTAATACATCAAATATCTGAATTTTTCATAATAATTCTGTTTATTAAGCATTTCAAAACAATAAAAATGATTAGAACATCTAAACACAGCCCCAACATCTGGAGTCAACCGTCTTGAGCATCTAAGAGGTGATACAGTCTAATACAAATCCTCTACTACAACAAGTCTGGGAAGTAAAGAAAAATGACAGAGTAGGAAGGAGAAAGAGTAGGTTGCGCACGTTGAGCAGCTGCCTCACAATCTCCGAACAATGCTCCAAATGAGGTAGTTCAACTATCGCTCTGCCCCGGTACCTGAATCTGCACACAAGGTGCAGGGAGTAACGTGAGTATGCCAGCTCAGTAAGTAACCAAAGTATCTAAGAACTTGAGTGCAGTGACGAGCATTTAAACTTTATAGTTTCATTAAAATAAGTACTAGTAAAGGTAATAGATCAAGTCAAAAGTCCACATTTACCAAAGATTTCACAAAACTCCAGTTTTTCCGTTTAAACTGTATAAAACGTCAGTCAACATTTATCAAAGAGTCTCAGTGCAAAGAAAAGTGGAAACAGTAGTTTCATAAAAATATCAGCCACTCGGGCACAATGTCACTCACAAATAAAGCCTCTCGGGCAAGCCTCTCAGTCACTCGTGACTCTACTCTCATGAATCAATGCTCACACTCAGCACTTTCACTCATCAGGTACCAAATAACAACTGCTGCAGCGTGCAGCCCGATCCAATACATATATATATATATTGCCACGACGTGCAGCCCGATCCATATAACATACGCTGCAGTGTGTAGCCCGATCCATATAATAGTTGACTACGCCCACTGGGGGTGTATAGACTCCGGAGGGGCTCCTACAACCCAAGTGCTATATTGCTGCAGCGTGCAGCCCGATCCAATATGTATATTGTTGCGGCGTGCAGCCCGATCCATACATAATATGTATTGCTGCGGCGTGCAACCCGATCCATATGTAATATATAATATATATATTGCTGCGGCGTGCAACCCGATCCATAAATATCCTCACATACTCGGCTCTCGGCCTCACTCAGCCATCCTCACTAGCCACTCATGCAATTCATCTCAACTCACGGGACTCAGCCCAAAATACCTCTCAGAATTTCAAAACAGTGTGATAACAGTGAAAATAACAACAAGTGGTAAACATGACTGAGTTCACAAATGTTCTATCAAGATGGTGTGAGAATAGTGTAAAAATACCCCCGAGGGTCTAAACAGGTCGGCACAAGACCCCAAACATGGCTTACATCCCATAAACACGTATAAATTTCTAAAATACAGGTTATCGTAAGGTTTCAAATCGAATACGCGGCTTAATAGTCGCTACGGCACAGACCAAGTCACAAGTCCCTATCGGTTCACGCTCACACGCTCGTCACCTACCATGTGCATCACCTCATTCCTAAAACAATATAAAATACCAGAGTTTCATACCCTCAGGTCGAGAGTTACAATCGTTACTTACCTCAAAATAGTCTGAAAACTACTACGCGATGCTCTTGCCCCTCGAATCGGCTCCCAAATGCTCGAGTCTATCAAAATCAGATTAAAAACATCAAAATATGCTAGGGAGACGAAACCCATTCGAAAACTATCAAAATTAGGCACAATTCCTGGAATCGGCCAAATCCGAGCCTCGGGCCCACATCTCAGAATTCGATAAAAATCACAAAAACGAAATCCTCATCCCCTCACGAGTCTACCCATATCAAATTTACCATAATCCGACGTCAATTGCCCCTTCAAATCATCAAAAGAAATTCTCAAATTTTCCTCCCATATTTCCCCAATTTCCACTTTAAATTTCTCAATTTACATGATAAAAATCAAGGCTAAATCATGACATTAACTCAAAAGTGATTGAAGAACACTTACCACAAGAATCCTACTGAAAATCTCTTCCCAATCCTCCTTCTCCCGAGCTTTCTAATGGGTTTTTGTAAAAATAGACTAAACCCTCGTTTTTTAACTTTAAAAAGAGTCTGCCCAGATTTTATTCTTAGCGAACGCGCCCCTAGGCATGCATTCGCATAGCACATTCCAACAGCCCCCCCAATTTAACTCTACGCGAACGCGGCTTCCAGCCCCCCGAATGCGATGCACAACCTCCCCCAGACCTACACGAATGCATGGACCCAATTGCGAACGCATAGGCCAATGGGCCTGGGGGTCCTCAGACGACTCACACTCTACGTGAATGCACCATTTCCCCCGCGTTCGTGATGACCACTCTACTCCCCATTTCGCGTTCGGACCCCTATGTCCGCAAACACATAGAACAACTAGCCCCCCTTCCACAAAACACTCTATGCGAACGCGAACCACCCTCTGCAAACGCATAGAGTAAAACTCTGCAGCAAAAACACCAGCAAAACAACCAAGTTTGAAATCCAAAAATTGATCCGTTAACCACCCGAAATTCACCCGAGGCCCTCGGGACCTCAACCAAACATACCAACACATCCCAGGACCTCATTTAAACTTAGTCGAGCCTTCGAAACACCAAAAACAACGCATAACACCAAAAACACATCAAATTCAAGCCTAGGAACTTTGAAACTTCTAAATTTCACCAAGGATGCTGAAACCATCAAAAACACATCCGATTGACCTAAAAATTTGCACACATATACAAAATGATATTACGAACCTTCTCCAACTTCCGAAATTCAATTCCGACCCCTATAGCCTATTTTCCACTGCCGACCGGAAATCGCCAAAAACTAACTTTCACCAATTCAAGCCTAATTCTACACCGGACATCAAAACCACATTCCGAACACACTCCTAGGTCCTAAATCACCTAACGAAGCTATCCGAGCCATAAAATCTACATTTGGATGTCGTTTACCAATAAGTCAACTCCCAGTTGACTTTATTAAGCCAATTTAAGAGACTAAGTGTCTCATTTCTCTCCAAAAATTGCTCCGAACCCGAGCCAACCAATATAACACTACATAATGAAGCTGAACCACATATAATGAAGAAGAAATGGGAGAAACGTGGCTATTACTCTCGGAACGACCGGCCGGGTCGTTACATTCTCCCCTTCTTAAACATACGTTCGTCCTCGAACGTGCCAAGAGTTGTTCTCCAACACCATCAAACTGCCACGTAACCTACCATGAACATACTCGGGGGGGGGGGGGNCAAAATTCCACAACTATAAACTGAATAAGTCTGAACACGCAGTATCAAGCCATATCCGTGACCCCAGATGTAATCACATAATATACCCCATGACTCAAACACTCATAGCGATAACTCCTAATCACAATAGCTGCTCAAACAACAAAAAACCGGTAAATAACCTCTTATCAAGCAAAGCGTTGCTTTAATACTTTCATAAGGTGCCGATGATGAAAGAAACACGTAGAAACTAGCAACCATTCGTCCGATCAGTCGGACATGAAGTTCCCCCTTCCCAAATAGGAATTATAGCAGATTTCTAAGCCGACTCCCGATATTTATCCTTTCGACTATGCTGTAGACAATTATGAAAGTATTCATTCTAGGTCCAATGACCTCTTCTCATCCAACACGACCACTCTGATGACATGACACATCGATACAATTTGAAGCCATAACCTGTGCAACTCGTGCACTCAATAGAAACATCCCAATGTAATCAAATTATATAAAAGATTCACACGAGAGGACCATCCCGCCATTAACAATTATTGTCACAACACCATGCTAAGATCCTGACACTCATCGAAAAGTCAAAACACACGAATCTGACACCAAGGATCATACTCCCACATAACTCCTCTACAATGCGTGATCCCATCCACACGCTGGTCCACATGAAATACTTCGAGTCACCTTGCTCAAAATCAATAACCATGTGCAATTCGACATCAAGTACTCAAAGTGCGTTGCCATAACCACGAGGAAACCGGACGATACCATGCCACCAGAATCAGAAAGTACATAACCAATACGTCTCAATCTCCAATACCCAATTACTTACCTTACTCAAATCTAGCTATAAAGCCCAATTAGAACCGCACCATATGTGCCTATAACCAATGATCACAACTCCTCGCAACATCAAAGGGTGACTCATACATCACTCCAGAACATGAATAAACTCAATCACAATCGAATGGTACATTCCTCAACAATAGAAATTCGGAGTCAGTAATTTCCGACCCGGTGCAGAACACACACTCAAGCGGGCCTACCAATAATCCTGAATCCACTCTGGTCACCCACAACAGATAGATAACTCACCGAAAAGTTCATAATGAATGAATCATGGTACATCCTAACATTTAACTAGCTTTGCTCGCATCTTCACATTTCACTGCCACAAAATAACCTGTTTATGAGAACTCTCAGTATCGAAGTCATGAAGTGCACCAATTACTATATCTGATCTCAACTCCACCGCTTGAATACATAGCACATCCCTAATACTAAATCATTCTACGAGGGATACCCCTATAATTCTTCTGTGTCACCAAGCAACCTTGAATATCAACAATCGATCCAACAAGATAGCGTCACAATACCAATGAAGCACCCTAAACTCCACACATCGGCTCTTCCAAAATATATACCCTCATCAAGCCACCCCACAATGCTATCCTCTACCTAGTCATCTGAAACTGCAAATGCTGCCTAAGAGTTTTCGGCCTTCCTTCGAGAACTAAACCGTGACCTCACACATGTAAATCTCACTCTACACGACATACTACATACACCATGCCATCCTATGATAGACATGAGAACTTCATAATCCCTTTCCGAGCCAGAAGTAACTACGCACCCAACTGGTCAAGAACTTCCCATTTGATCCCATTTAGAAGCAAAATCACTATACATCACCTGCACCTCACGCCAATAGAAAATAGGCATATCTAATCGTGGTAGAAACCATCAGGAACTATCTGAAATCCCATTTTTACAACACCAAACCGTCAGGACTGAATCCTTCTAACTCAACTAAGCTACGCAGGTCACCAAAACCCAAGAGCGTTGCTAAGAAACACCTGTAAAAACTCATTACCTCATGAACACCCAAAGAACTAATCGTATCCCTTACCATGCCAATCCGACCTACTACCAATTTGTCCTATTTATCCAAGTTCCTTCTGACTTACCTGCGAATTGGTACTTCTCCTTGCCATAATACCGCAATTCTCAACCTGGACTCACCACACGAGACCGAACTGTACCGCCTAAGGCTCGTAAGCCGCTGAATACTCTCTCGAATATCCCCAAGAGTACCACATTCAAAATACTTACCCTGAAGAGACTTCCTGCGATCTAAACCCATTACCTTCACCTTCTTGATACCGATATGTAGAATCCATGATGATGTAGAAATGCCACAAGTCTTGACTCCTTCCAACTTAAATCTCAGTTCTAGTCCAGAACACACCTTGAAGATTCCCAATTGTTATATTCAAACTTGAATCCGTCAGAACCATTCTCGACAGTCATCCACTCTACTCAAACCTCAATTTCACCGATCAAGCAAACATAACGACCTGACCCCGTTTGCACAGAAACATACTAGGAAAGTAATCCACACACCTGAAGCAACAAGCAAATTCATACACTGCACCCACTACATATTTTACAATTACAACTCAATCATTCAATAGAACTCACCTACCCATAGAGTACATTACAACCTGTATCGAAGAATTTCCATTATTCGGGTCATTCCCAGATTCCACATCTGCACGTCATAACTGATCCACCAATATGCCTAGAACTGAAACCAATACAGCACATAAGCGCGCAATCAACTTATCATTAACAGCCTCCCCCACTTGGCTTAAAGTCCACGATCAAAACAAACAATAACTCACAATGACCACATGCTAACACCGCCGTCATACCACAATGATATTCAACTAAATCCTTCATAAGTTCATATCTAACTCAAAACATTTAACATCCCAAATCATCTCCAACCTCGCATTCACCATTGTAATAGCCGTTCCAACTCCCACAAGTGATCTAAACTCAAATTACAACATATTTCAATTACTGGTAAAAGAGAATTTGCTACAAAACAACATAAGGATCACACAACCTCAGGACACCCCGCGGGACATAGCCCTGCCTGCTTAGCCTCAAACTGATATCTCTCTACACACTTCCGAAGATCACAGCTATTACGCAATCGCTTTACCCTCATACATTAGAAAAACCCAATGCCAATCCTCGAGACACTGCAATAAGCGGTATAAGAACCTGAAGCTGATGGAAGAACTAACACTGGAGCTGCGACCAAAGAAATCTTGAGCTTCTGGAAGCTCTACCCACTCTCGTCTGACCACATGGATACCCTCATTGGACACCACGTGTCCCAAGAGCGCTACTGAACTGAGCCCAAAGATTCACACTTGGAGAACTTTGCATAAAGCTTCTCCTCCATCAATCTTTATGATACCGTCCTCAAATACTTAGTATGCTACCCCTGTCTACGCGTATATGCCAGGGTGTCATCAAGGAATATAATAACGAAGGAGTGCTAATACGGCTGGAATACACCGTTAATCAAATACATGAATGCTACTGGGGCAATGATCAGCCCAAAAGACATTACAGGAACTCGTAACACAATAGAAGGATCTGCTTCGCTCCACCACTGAACAATATAAGAGGTCTTCCCATACACCCACGACTCGAGGCCATATGCCAACTCCAGACAGAAGTCAAACACTCAATAGTTCTTGCTACATATTCGGCCCATCCCTTTTTGTCACAATCAAATAATATGAACACATCTCACCCTCAAATCATACTCACCACATAGACATCCAGCCACAAAGTCCCGTCAATAAGGACACCAACAGACATATAAGTCCCCAAATGCACGGCTCACACAATCAAAATCTTAGCTCTCAAGCCAAGTCCTCCAGACTGGCCCATTACCAACATGCCAAAATCACATCTCATCCATGGAAGTCGCAAGCCGTCGATGCATAACTGATACTAAGCGCTCTCGTGCGCGTTCGAACACATGGAAGGAATTCAAAAGTTACGCTCTTGGCTGAATAAAATGGATTCGCACGACAAGAATTCAAGAATGTGAGATTTTCCTAAGGGTTCTGCAGACTCTCGAAGATAAGTACAGACGTCTCCATACCGATCCGCAAGACTCTACTAAATCTGCTCATGAACGGTGAGTCATATGTAACCTAGCGCTCTAATACCAACTTGTCACGATCCCAAATCTAAGATGGCCGTGATGGCACCTATCGTGATACTAGGATAGCCAATTCACTGAAAATAACATAATTATTTTCCATTTAATACATCAAATATCTGAATTTTTCATAATAATTCTATTTCTTAAGCATTTCAAAATAATAAAAATGATCAGAACATCTAAACACAACCCCAACATCTGGAGTCAACTTTCATGAGCATCTAAGAGGTGATACAGTCTAAGACAAATACTCTACTACAACAAGTTTGGGAAGTAAAGTAAAATGACAGAGTAGGAAGGAGAAAGAGTAGGCTGCGGACGCTGAGCAGCTGCCTCACAATCTCCGAACAATGCTCCAAATGGGGTAGTTCAACTATCGCTCTACCCCGGTACCTGAATCTGCACACAAGGTGCAGGGAGTAACGTGAGTACGCCAACTCAGTAAGTAACCAAAGTATCTAAAAAATTGAGTGCAGTGACGAGCATTTAAACTTTATAGTTCATAAAAATAAGTACCAGTAAAGGTAATAGATCAAGTCAAAAGTCCACATTTACCAAAGATTTCACAAAACTCCAGTTTTTCCGTTTAAACTGTATAAAACATTAGTCAACATTTATCAAAGAGGCTCAGTGTAAAGAAAAGTGAAAACATTAGTTTCATAAAAGGATCAGCCACTCGGGGACAATGTCACTCACAAATAAAGCCTCTCGGTCAAGCCTCTCACTCACTCGTGACTCTACTCTCATGAGTCAATGCTCACACTCAACACTCTTACTCATCATGTAGCATATTGGCTCGGGCTGCACGCCGCAGCAATATAGCGCTTGAGCTGTAGGAGCCCCTCCGGAGTCTATATAACCCCAGTGGGCGCAATCAGCTGTTATATGGATCGGGATGCACGCCGCAATGTATGTTATATGGATATATATATTGCTGCGTCATGCAGCCCGATCCATATAACATACGCTGTGACATGCAGCCCGATCCATATAATAGTCGACTGCGCCCACTGAGGGGTGTATAGACTCCGGAGGGGCTCCTACAGCTCAAGCTCTATATTGCTATGGCGTGTAGCCCGAGCCAATATGTATATTGCTGCAGCGTGTAGCCCGATCCATTCATAATATATATTGCTTTGGCGTGCAGCCCGATCCATATGTAATATATATATATATATATATATATATATATATATATTGCTGCGGCGTGCATCCTGATCCTAACTATCCTCACATACTCGGCTCTCGGCCTCACTCAGTCATCCTCACTAGCCACTCGGGCAATTCATCTCAACTCACGGGACTCAGCCCAAAATACCTCTCAGAATTTCAAAATAGTGTGATAACAGTGAAAATAACTACAAGTGGTAAACATGATTGAGTTCACAAATGTCCTGTCAAGATGGTGTGAGAATAGTGTAAAAATACCCCTGAGGGTCTAAACAGGTCGGCAGAAGGCCCCAAACATGGCTTACAACCCATAAACAAGTATAAATTTCTAAAATATAGGTTATCGTGAGGTTTCAAAATGAATGCGCGGCTTAATAATCCATACGGGACGGACAAAGTCACAGTCCCTATCGGTGCACACCCACACGCTCGTCACCTAGCATGTGTGTCACCTCATTCCCAAAACAATATAAAATACCGGGTTTTCATACCCTCAGGTCTAGAGTTACAATCATTACTTACCTCAAAACGGTCCGAAAATTACTCCGTGATGCTCTTGCCCCTCGAATCGGCTCCCAAATGCTCCGGGTCTATCAAAATCAGATTATAAACATCGAAATATGCTAGGGAGATGAAACCCATTCGAAAACTATCAAAATTAGGCACAATTCCCGGAATTTGGCCAAACCTGAGCCCCAGGCCCACGTCTCAAAATTCGATAAAAATCGAAAAACGAATCCTCATTCCCTCACGAGTCTACCCATATCAAATTTACCAAAATCCGACCTCAATTGCCCCTTCAAATCATCAAAGAAATTCCCAAATTTTCCTCCCATATTTCCCCAATTTCCACTTTAAATTTCTCAATTTACATGATAAAAATCAAGGCTAAATCATGCTATTAACTCAAATGTGATTGAAGAACACTTACCACAAGAATCCTACTGAAAATCTCTTCCCAATCCTCCTTCTCCCGAGCTCTCTAATGGGTTTTTAAAAAATAGACTAAACCCTCATTTTTGAACTTTAAAAAGAGTCTGCCCAGATTTTACTCTTCGCGAACGCGGCCCTAGGCACGCGTTCACATAGCACATTCCAACATTCCCCCTAATTTAACTCTACGCGAACGCGGCTTCCAGCCCGCGAACGCGATGCACAGCCTCCCCCAGACCTACGCGAACGCATGGACCCAGTCGCGAACGCATAGGCCAATGGGCCTGGGGGTCCTCAGACGACTCACACTCTACGCGAATGCACCAACTCCCCCGCGTTCGCGATGACCACTCTACTCACCACTTTGCGTTCGCTCCCCTACGTCTGCGAACGCATAGAACAACTGGCCCCCCTTCCACAAAACACTCTATGCGAACGCGAACCACTCTCCGCGAACGCATGGAGTAAAGCTCTACAGCAAAAACACCAGCAAAACAACCAAGTTTGAAATCCAAACGTCAATCCATTAAGCACCCGAAATTCACCCGAGGCCCTCGGGACCTCAACCAAACATACCAACACATCCCAGGACCTCATGCAAAATTATTCGAGCCTTTGAAACACCAAAAACAACGCAAAAACACCAAAAACACATCAAATTCAAGCCTAGGAACTTTGAAACTTCTAAATTTCACTAAGGATGCCGAAGCCATCCAAAACATATCTGATTGAATTGAAAATTTGCACACATATCCAAAATGACATTATGAACCTTCTCCAACTTTCGTAATTCCATTCCGACCCCTATAGCCTATTTTCCACTGGCAACCGGAAATCGCCAAAAACTAACTTTCGCCAATTCAAGCCTACTTCTACACCGGACATCAAAACCACATTCCGAACACACTCCTGGGCCCCAAATCACCTAACGAAGCTATATGAGCCATAAAATCTACATTCCGAGGTCGTTTACCAATAAGTCAACTCCCAGTTCACTTTTCCAACTATTAAGCCAATTTAAGAGACTAAGTGTCTCATATCTCTCCAAAAATTGCTCTGAACCCGAGCTAACCAATCTAACACAACATAATGATGCTGAACCACATATAATGAAGCAGAAAAGGGGGAAACAGGGCTATTAATCTCGGAACGTTCGGCCGGGTCGTTACACACACCGAGCTCTCAAAATCCCAAAATAGAAATGTTAATCAAACCCTTGAAATACTCTTTTTCTGCCCAGCAATCTCGCTTCTGCGAGCCTATAACGACACCTGTGGAAATTCTGTCGCAGGTGTGGGCTTATCTTAAGTCCTCTAGGTCTGCATCTGCGATAGCAGGGCCTCACCTGCGGGTCCGCTCCTGCGACAAAGGAGTCGCACCTGCGACCCACACCGCACCTGTGCACAGTCCAACTGTAGAAGCAAGGCCGATTCTACGCACTTACCTCCGCACCTGTGAACCCATTGGGCTGCCAAATCCGGCATCTGCACTCTTTCATCTGCACGTGTGAGTCCGCACATTCGGTCTCGCCTCCACAGGTGCGAAACACCAGAAACCAGCAATTTCTTCAACAAATTGCCTAAGTCCAAATTCCATTCCGTTAAGCATCCGAAACACACCTGAGGCCCCCGAGACCTCAAACAAACATACCAACCATTCCTAAAAAACCAAACGAACTTAGTCGAGCCCTCAAATCACATCAACTAACACTAAAAACACAATTCACCCTCCGATTCAAGCTTAATGAACTTCAAACCTCAAATTTGTACAACCGATGCCAAAACTTTTCAAACCACGTCCGATTGACCCCAAATTTTGCATACAAGTCATATTCATCATTACGGATCTACACCAACTTCTGGAATCGGAATCTCCAAAATCAAAAAATCCACCACCGTAAAAAAATCTCCAAAAATTTGACTTTCACCATTTCAAGGCTAATTAAGCTAAAGACCTCTAAAACATAATCCGGGCACGACCCTAAGTCCAAAATCACCCAACGGTGCTAACGGAATCGAAGAAACTCCATTCCGAAGTCGTCTTCACACAATTCCAACTACATTCAAAATCCTAAGATTTAAGCTCTCGTTTTAGGGACTAAGTGTCCCAAAACACTCTGAAACCATAACCAACACCTCTCATCAAGCCATATAAGCAGAAAATGAACGGGGAAAGAACTAAACAGGGGATCGGGGCTAACATTCTCAAAATGATTGGCCGGTTTCATTACACTTGATTAGATTTCTAGACTCGCTTTCAATGAATATAAACCGGTTTACCCTTAAAATCGGATAACAATTAAATTTATAAGTGGTTCTAAGGATACGTGATTTCAGTTGGCACAAATTGAGAAATATGAAAGTTGATATTATAAATTAACTGTAAAATAATACAAACCAATATAAAGCGCAGCTTGACCCTCGAGCTAGATTGCCTTCAAACCAAATAAGTGTGTAATTGAGAAGTATTAACTTAACAACAGAGCAAGAATGCTTAATAGAGAAAATGTAAAATAGATTTGTTATGCGTGAATGAGATGATAACAAAATAATTAGAACCTTCTTTATATAGTAGAGGAATTCTACTTATAGTATAATTCTAAATACAGAAGAAAATCCGAGGATTAGCTAAATAACAAGTCTTGATTTGATACGTGTCGAGATTTTCGCCACGATCCTTGCCCGATCACGAATATATCGGATTTCTGTTATTCGACTCAGTAGGCTTTCTTCGATCTCGCTCAATGCCTATCCCGTTCAAATCTCGATCTCAGCTAGTCTCGATCTCAATCGATCCTCAAATTACAAGCTCGGTAATGTATCTTCATGTCATGATCCGATATAACATGGGATCGAATCTCGTCCTGTCATCCCATTCTCGATTCACCATAAAAAATCAGGTGAGCCTGGTGATGAGAAATGACATGAATTCTCGAGCTTTAACTTTTCGGCTGCTGAAGTCATTGACTAGGTCGATTATGACGTAAGCAACGTGACATAAGCGGAAGAGGTGACCGAAACATCCCGTTGATACAGTTCCCCAGGCATTTAATGTGCGTTAGTCGATGGTCGGCCACTACCAATTTTCAACCGTCACCGTGAAGCCAATAAATAGACCCCTTCTCCACTCTTTCAAACTTTACTTTCAATCTCTTTCATTCTAATCCTCATATTTCATTGCATTCTTCAAAGCTTCCTATCTTCAGGTTTTTGAGTTTCATCGTTTTTTCTTTCCAAAACATCAAATAATACAATCTCTATTCTTTTTTTCCCCCAAAAATTAAATGGCTAAGATTTCAGAAACTGTTCCGCAGAAAGAAACCGCTTCCTCATCTCGTTCGACCGGCGAGAAAACAACGACGGAGCCACGCCCTGAGGAGTTCGTTCTCGGGGGTGCATCATTAGTTCCGACTTGAAAGTTGAGAAAACCTCATCGGTTCCTGGTCGATGCGAACTGGTATCGAGATATATGTTCTCGATACCCCAAAGCCTCCTCGACTAGGTAAAGGAATATTGCAACTGGGTAAACAAGGAGGTGGTGGTGCCCGCACTAGGAGAAGCGATCAGCACCCACGTGGAGGAGTTCCTAAGTGTTTACACTTAAACCTTCACATTGTGTCCCCTCGATCCGGTGATCGTGGACTTCTGTAAGAAATATCAAGTGACCCTCGGCCAAATTCACCCCTCTTTCTGGAGGATTGTGATACTTCTCCGCTTCTTCGTGAGAAATTCAACGGGGTTCCTTTCACCCTTGATCATCCCATAAGACTGTATAGCCCTCGAATCTATCGAGGTGGCTGACAAAGCTTCAATGCCGAGCCACCAAGGCTCCCTTCTCGAGCATATACGAAGACAAGGACCGGGGCTGGATGGGCCGGTTTGTCCGAGCGAAGAACACTGATCTAATCCCGGCTGGGAGTATGCCATTTCCAGAGAAGTGGAATATGAAACATAAGTCTAATTCCATCTTCGATTTCTGCTTATTATTTTCACTTTTTCTGCTTCTCTTATCAGCGTTTTCGATGCAGCCATTGCCTGGATGCCGGGCACAATTCCCCATCTTGAGAACTGGGTTAGGAGCCTAGTATCAAAGTCAACACATACTGAGTGCGCATGGAGCGATTTGTCAAAGGGACGGTGGGAGGCTAATAATCACGGTAAGCCCCTGTCTAAATAATTTGGTCATTTCTTAAACATTTTTCCGAGCTCACTCAGTTTCTTCTTTTGTAGGCCTCGGGAAGGATGCCACGATGAGGCCCCCATCCGGTGATAAAGAAGCCTCATCACCTACCTCGAAGCCGGTGAAAGAGAGGAAGAGGAAGAGGGCCTCGACCTCCAAGGGGAAAGAACCCAAAACGAGAGCGGCTCGCAAACCCAAGAAGAACATCATCCCCCTGACTGTGGAGTCAGTCCAATTACTAAAGGAGGAGGAAGAAGAAGAAGAAGAAGAAGAAAGAGAAGATGGTTCTGGGCTGGTGGCCCGTGCACGAGCTAATAATGAGACTCTAAGGTTTATTGAGCCGGTGAAAGCTGGAACTAATCTACCCCGACCTGATAGAGTCCAAGGGGAAGACTCGGCCGAAGTCTATGAGTTGGTTAGAGCTGAAGGCGACTCATATCGGGGTGAGAGGGCCGCTACGGAGGCAGTGGATGTTGTAGTGGAGACCGGGTTCGAGGCTCCTCGAGACAAAGAAAGTACCCCCAAATATTTTCTTGGGGTGATAGAAATCAGAGATTTCCCCTCGTTTCCTTCATTCACCGAGGAAATGATTCAGGAAGCTCGGGATGTGAAGACTTTTCACGGAGAAGGAAATCATGGAGAGAAGAACCCTTTCCGTGGTTATTTTGCTGGGGTCGAAGATGTCTCCTATCTGAGCGACTTGGAGGTACCGAGGAAGAGCTCGGGCGAGGCTTCCTCGAGTTTTAGACTGACCAACCAGTTTCCGGCCCTAGTGTCGAGCCCGGGTGCAAGCGAACGATTTTTATCACGGTCCCAGAGAATGCCCGGGTTCTTGATTTCCCGTAGGGGTGGCTAGCTACCTTCGGAGTTTGGTTACCAAGGAAGACCAAGATCATATAGACGAGGTTGGAGCACCTTGTCTTTTCAACGAGGTCCAACATGCTCTAAACCAGGTAATTCCCTACTCTCTTTGTCGATGTCAATTTTCATACTTGAATTTTTCTCCCTTTGTATAATTATTTCTTTTCTGTTTTTGTAGACCTCAGTGCTTCATTATGAAGCTTTGTTTCGATCCCGAGGGGAGCTGAGCTGATATGAGGTTGAAATTCAAGGGCTCAATGAGGAGAAAAACACCTTCACGCTTCTCATTAAGAAAAGAGAAGAGGAATAAAAGGGCCTTCGTGCTTAGCTAGAAGCGGCTCAGAAAGAACAAACTGATCTAGCCGAGCAGGTAAGAAGAATCTTAGAAGTTAATGACACTAATTCAGGCATGGTGGCTAACAGTTTGGTCCCACAGGTCCAGAAAAAGCTCTATATAATCGGGAAACTTCGTGAGGAAGTAGATGCAGTGAAGGCGAAGACTGTGGCATGGAAGAAAAACATGGATCGACTTGCCTCAGAAAATGAGGTTGCCCGAGCTCAACTGTCCTCGGCTGAAGACCAACTCCAAAGTATGAAAGAGAAAATCTTGGTGCATGCCAAGAAAATTGAGGAGTTCCAGTCTCAGTTGGGTTCATCAACTTCCGATCGAGAGAATCTGATCACAGAACTTGTAGCGGCCAAATCTTAGGTTTAAGCGGCCAAGACTGCTGCCAATTTAATTGTGGCTATCTACCGGACCGACGTTGAAGCTGCTCAACTTCGAGCAAAGGAGGTTACCGAAGCTCCTCAGGCTCGAGCAAACTGTGTTGCCGAGCATGCTAGATGCAAGTCTCGAAGGGAGACTCAAGAAGATCTATGCTCATGGCTTCGATCTTACAACCGATATTGAGAGTGCTAAATAGCTTGAAGCTGAAGCCAAAGTGTTGGACTTCCCTGATGATGATGATTCTGAGAGAATGAGCAGGTCTAAAATTGGAGAAGGCCCTAAGAGTGAAGATGCCGCTCCCAGAGAAGACCAGGCTCCATAGGACTTAGTATTTTTTGCTCTTCTCTTCTGTATTTATTTTTTCTTCGGGTCCATTTTCGGGCCATTGTAAAGAATTTTGATCAGGTCATGCTGCCCTTGTAAATTATTTTTGACATATATATAAGAACTTTCTTCCCTTCTACCTTATATAATTATGTAGTTGTATTCTAAGATTTGAGGTTTAAACAATTTGATGAAAACCGAACCATTATAGCCCTTGGGCTTTCTGATCAAGCGAGTGCTTGCTCGAAATCGAAGTAAGGTAACCCTTAGGCTTTTGTATTTTTTGTATTAGGCCGATTTGGCCTTTATAAAAAGATTGTTTATGGATTTTTCCCTGTTTCGACTTGAAAAGTTTTTTATCATTTGTATATGCACAACTTGTAATGCCTTAGCATGAAATAAGGAATTGTTCGAGAGTTCGAACAATTTTGTACTCATTGGAGTTTTCGAGGCTTGATATTATCGAAGACCTTTATGATTTTGCTGGGGGTAGACTTCTTAACCGGTTATGAAAAAATTCGAAGGCCTGTTTTGTTACGAAATTCGGATGTCTCCGAACTGTGATAATTCGGTCGTAGTCTCTTAGCTCGGGATTTATCCATTGGGCTTATCTTCCAATTTTATTTCGAGCTTAACCGAAGTGTCAGTCCCCGAGTGGGGTGGCTGTGGCCTATTAAAATCAAGGGTTTCCTAAAAGATCTTATAATCTCAAAATTTTAATAATTCGATCTCGTTTACTTTTCGGATGGAAGTCCCCGAGTGTTGGTGTAATTATTCGAACTCTGGTTATGATCAACCCTTAAGCCTGTTTCCATAACAGTTTGAAAGTATGAAATTGTAAAGTAGAAAACTTTTCTAAGGCAGAAATTTTGGCAAGGAAAAATATTTCTCTTTATAAATGGTTATACATGCGTACATATTTTGTGTCAAGGCTGGAGCAACATACGTGGTCACTGTTTGTTTGACCGTTTGGCCCTTACAAATTTTACCTATGATGTAATTTCTTCGCAACATAGTTGAAATTCTAAGGCAATGGTTGCCTCATTAAAAACCTCGCCGAATAACCCATTTGGGACAAAACCGGTGTAAGGGAAAAAGAGTGCAACGCGTTCTTTCAGACCTAAAGACTTCGTGTCGAAGAACCCATCACTGTTTCTGGTCGAACATTTGCAAGAGTTAGTTTAAAATATAAATGAAAATGGAAGGGGCCATACCTTAACAGTAGTATCATTTTAGGAGTGATACATTCCAATTGCTTGGTAGTTGTTCGCCGTTCAACATGCCGAGCTTGTAGGATCCTTTTTCGATAATTTCGAGAACTTCGTACGGTCCTTCCCAGTTCGGACCCAGTTTTCCTTCATTTGGATTTCGGTTGTTGAGGGTGACTTTTCTTAGAACTAAAAACCCCCATGTTAAAATATCGAAGATTGGCTCTTCGATTGTAGTACCTTCTGATCCGCTATTTTTGTGCGGCCAATCAGATAAGGGCGGCTTCACGTCTTTCATCCAACAATTCTAAGCTCGTATTCATGGCCTTATTATTTGATTCTATTGTTGCATAGCGGAACCTGATATTAGGTTCTCCGACCTCGACCGGGATAAGAGCTTCGGCGCCATAGACTAATGAGAACGAAGTTTCTCCTGTACTAGACTTTGATGTTGTGCGGTGTGCCCAAAGAACCTTGGGCAATATCTTTCTCCACTTCCCTTTGGCACTGGTCAGTCTCTTCTTGAGATTCTGAATGATGGGTTCGTTGGTCGATTCAGCTTGTCCGTTCCCGCTGAGATGATAAGGTGTTGATAGGATTCTTTTGATCTTGTGATCCTCGAGAAATTTGGTCACTTTGCTGCCGATGAATTGCTTTCCATTATCACATAGAATCTTGGAGGTCATCCTGAATCGACATATAATGTGGTCCCAAATGAAGTCTATGACTTTTTTTTCTCTGACTTTCTCGAAAGCCTATGCTTCAACCCACTTAGAAAAATAATTAGTCATAAATAAAATAAACTGAGCTTTACCTGGGGCCGATGGGAGAGGAACGACGATGTCCAACCCCTATTTCATGAACGACCATGGGGATAAGATCGAATGGAGCTTCTCTGCAGGGCTGGTGAATCATCAGTGCATACCTTTGGCATTTGTCGCATTTTTGAATGAATTTCTTTGAATCTTTCTCCATGCCGATCCAATAATATCCTACTCTGATTAATTTGTGGACCAACGATTCGGCACCAGAATGATTTCCACAAGTTCCCTCATGAATTTTCTGTAGATGTATTCGGTGTCTCCTAGTCCCAAAAATATTGCCAACGGTCCATCGAACATCCTTCTGAACAATGTTCCGTCTTCGGACAAAGTGAATCATGCTGCCTTTATACGTAGAGCTCTCGACTCCTTTGGATCTGATGTAACTTTCCCATTCCTTGAGTACTCTATGTACTTGTTTCTCCAATCCCAGGTCAAACTTGTGGAGTTAATCTCGGCGTGACCTTCTTCGATCACAGATCTCATGAGTTGTACGACAGTCCTCGAGTTGAGCTCGTCATTTTCGACCGATGAACCAAATTTTGTAAGAGCGTCAGCCTCGCTGTTCTGTTCTCAATATGTATGTTTCAAGGTCAATTCCTTGAATCGATGTAGAGTTACCTGTAATTTATCCAAGTACCTCTGCATTCGGTCTTCTCGGACTTTGAAAGTCCTGTTGACTTGGTTTACCATAAGGAGGGAATCATACTTGGATTCGATGACCTCTGCTCCCAAGCTTTTAGCCAACTCAAGACCTGCAATCATTGCCTCAACTCATTGTTAGTTAATTTCGAAGTATTGATAGATTGTCTAACCACATTACCCGTGTTTGGTTTTATTAAGATACCAGCCTGGACCCCTTTGTATTCGAAGCACCATCCGTAAAGAGAGTGGTCCAGACTCCCGATGATGTACCTGATTTTATTAAAATTTCTCTTTCAACCTCGGGTACGAAGGACGACGTGAAGTCGGCCACGAAGTCCGCCAGAATTTAAGACTTGATGGCGGTTCGAGGTCGATATTCGATATCGTACCCACTGATTTCTATGGCCCATTTGACCAACCGACCCGAAAGCTCAGGTTTGGGCAAAATATTTCAAAGTGGATAAGTATTTACAACACATATCGAATGACATTGAAAATATGGTTTTAATTTTCTAGAGGTGCTTATTAAAGCAAGCGCTAATTTTTCTAAGTGTGGATATCTGGTTTCGGGCTCACCTAAGGTGCGACTAACATAATACACAGGGAATTGCGTACCTTGTTCTTCTCGGACCAGGACTCCACTTACCACTATTTCTGAGACTGCCAAGTACAAGTAGAGTTGCTCGTTTGCTTTCGGGGTGTGAAGCAGCGGCGAGCTCGATAAATATCGCTTTAGTTCCTCCAAATCCTGTTGGCATTTCGGAGTCCATGCAAAGCTACTCTTCTTCTTAAGCAGCAAGAAGAATTGGTGACTTCTATTTGAGGAACTCGAAATGAATCGCCCTAGGGCAGCTATGCGCCCCGTTAGCCTTTGTACGACCTTTACATTATCTATGAGCGTGATATCCTCAATCGCTTTAACTTTTTTGGGGTTGATCTCGGTTCTCCAATTAGATACCATAAAGCCAAGAAACTTGCCCGAGCCGACCCCAAACACACACTTTTCTGGGTTGAGCTTCATATTGTACTTCCTCAGTATATTGAAAGTCTACTGCAAGTGTTTAAGTGGTCCTTTGCTTGCAGGGACTTAACTAACATATCATCAATATAAACTTCCATTTATTTTCCTATTTGTTCTTCGAACATTTGGTTTACTAGGTGTTGATAAGTTGCACCAGCGTTTGTTAGTTCGAATGGTGTTACATTATAACAGTAGGTTCCATATTTAGTGATAAACAAGGTCTTTTCCTAATCCTCCAGGTTCATCTGTATTTGGTTGTACCCGGAGTAGGCATCGAGAAAACTGAATCTCGTTGCCGACCGTGGCATTGATCATACGATCGATATTAGGCAAAGGAAAGGAATCCTTAGGGAATGATTTGTTCAAATCTTTATAATCTACGCACATTCTAAGCTTATTTCCCTTCTTAGGGACTACCACTACGTTTGCTAACCATTAGGGAGATTACTTCCCGAATTGACCTTATTTTGAGAAGTTTGGTTACCTCGTCCTTGATGAATGCATGCTTAACCTCGGATTGGGGCCTTCTTTTTTGCTTTATCGGATGGAACTTCGGGTCCAAGATTAATTGATGGGTATTGATTTCCGGTGGGATCCCTGTCATATGGAGATGGGACCAAGAAAAGCAATCCATGTTATTTAAAAGGAATTGAATAAGTTTTTTCTGAGCTCAGAGTTAACCCCTATGCCCAGGTATACCTTTCGTTCGGGCAAGTACTCGATCAGTATGAATTGTTCCAGCTCTTCAACCGTCAATTTGGTGGCATCGGAATCATCGGGATTTATGAAGGATCGAGGGATCCAATAGTCATCTTCCTCGTCTGTCCCTACTTCTTTGATTTGGTCGAGGCTGGTATCTGTGGTTGCTATTTAGCCTCCTGATTTCCCTTTGAATTCGATCCCTTTGCTAATGAGAGTGCCGATACCGGTATCAGTTCTTCGACTGAAAATATCTCCTTGGCGGCAGGTTGCTTCCTATACACCATTTTGACTCCCTCTGGTGTCGGGAACTTCAGAACTTGGTGAAGGGTCGAGGCTACTGTGCCCCTCGATCGAATGATGTTGGCTGAGCTACCTGGATCAATCAAAACACGTTTAACTTGAATTTTATTCATAAGAACAGATATTACTAGTGTGTCATTGTGGGGTTGTGATATCCCCTCTTTATCCTCGTCACTGAAAGACAAGGTCCCTTCTGGTACATAATCCCGAGTTCGCTTTACCCTTATGATCGACACCTTGGTGCGCTTGAATTTGGGTCCCTATGGAATGTCGCTCATCCAACGATCATGTGAATTACGTGTTTTTTCTCTTGTTGTTCATTCTTCCTGTTTGCATCCCTATCTATGAAGTGGTTCATATCCAGTCGCTCAAGAATTCTCGAAGATTCCCCTCGTTTAACAAACGGGGTACCTCCTTCCTCAATTGTCTGCAATCTTCTGTTCTATGGCCATGGGTTCCATGCTACTTGCACATTTGGTTAGGATTTCTCTGGGCCGGATCAGTCTCTAGAGATCGAGTCCAGCTGGTGTCTTTGATGCGTCTGATGAATGATACAATAGCTGACACATCGATGTTGAAGTTGTACTCCGATAGTCGAGGCGCTTCTTTGGGTTAGACGTTCCTGTCGAAACCACTCTTAATCATAAGCCCTGTCGCGCCCCCTTTTTCCTCTCCTTTCGGATCGGTCAGGGTTTTTGACATTTTGGAATAACTCGTTTCCTTTTTGGAAAAGGGGTATGTAAGGAATTGAAGAGTTGCCACCTAACGAATTAAGGTGCGTTAGGGCACCTACTAAGGTTCATTATAACACAGATTTGAATAACCAGAGATTGGGTAAGGTCTTGAAATTACTTCAAGGGGAAGGTGTTAGGCACCCCTTCAAAGTCCACAATTGTGGTTCCCGGTCAAACAAGCTTTGTGAATTTAAACAAGTAGCAAATAAGCTTAAACAAATAAAGGTTTTGAAAAGATTCGCAGTCTAAGGACACATGTGAAGTAAAGTTTTAGAAGATTTAAAGTCTAAGAACATATATAAAGTTTTGAAATATTTGCAGTCTAAGCACACATGTGTAAGGGATAGGGGAGTCCTAGGTTGTTTATCCTATAGGATCACATCAGTACAATGCCCGGTAATCACTCCTCAGAAAGGAGCTACACGTGGCATTAGCGCACCGATCATCATATCCATATCTACCCTTTCCCACCCCTTAGCGGTTATTTACACGAGTGTTGTTTAACGACCTCTGTGCGTGTTGTTACCTGTCCCTTCTTAGTGGTCCTGGAGAAAATTAGGACCTCTACCTATAGGCAGTTCTAGACAGACCCCTAAGGTTTAAAAGGAGAAAATACTAGGCGACATGCAAGAACAAATAGGACTTTAGCAAATAAAGGCAGGAAAGAACAATTAAGAGGCCCAGATTTACCTCCACATATAATGCACGTAAACATCACGACTCAAACATAAATAAGAGGCATTTTTATTAGACAGGGTCCTAAAGCATGATGTCTAAGTGAATATCAAAACACAGAAGATATGCAGTATTATTTTATAAACACAGAAGCAGGGGCTGTAATCAGTTTGCCTACTGATTTTAAGCTTGTTAACCATAAAGCAGTAAACACAAAAGAAACAGTTTTCCAATTTTAAAAAGGTTGTTTACCTAAGGCTTGCTTAGACGTGGGGGGTAATGCACAATAGTTACCAGAATTGTTAAAAACTGTTTAGAAGTTGTTATACTTAAAGCATGCTGTTCTAAGTGTTACAAAATACAGGGATTGTTACCAGTTTATTTAAAACAGGATAATCAAATGTGAGACTGTCTTATGTCCTTTTTCATGCGTCAATACTTTATCTAGGTGTGACTGGGTGAGATCCTAAATCATGGTATCTACTATGCACATAGAGATGCAGAATGGTTGCAGAATTCCTAAAGCATGATTTCTAAATGCACAGGAAGTTACAGCATAATTTCAGGATGTACAGGAGTAACTCTTTTATGTTGATGCTATTATTTAGACTAGAAACAAGATTTCTAAGTGATAAATAGGGTCAAATGAGATGCTGAACCAGTAAACCTAAAACATGATATCTAATGTATGACATGCTTTGAATGTGTTGGTCCTAAACATGGATTCTAATGCACATATAGGAAATTTAAACCCAAGGCACGATTTCTACCCATTGATATTGATAACATATATAACTACCCTCCCCTTTTCACTAGTCAACCCTAATATTCCTTTACAATAATTATTATAAACTAATACTGAAATGAATTACATAATTAGGAAAAGAATTGACGAAGATACACTATAGGGAGCCTAAAACAAGCCCAGATATACCAAACTGCCCACAACCTCAAGTGCCAAAGTTTTTCATAAATTTTTCATGTTTGATGTGTTAGAGTTCCTTAAGGACCTCAAGGATCCCGAGCAGTGCTCACACCCATAACTGAGTAAGTGCAGTGTGGAAGTGCCAGCGTCAGTGCATCAGAATTCAGAGGGATCTCACAGGGATCCCAAAGCAGTCACACACTGGAGGGGCAGAACTTAAAGACCTAAGATTAGAGTGAGAGTGCTTGACATAGTTTTGAAAGGGTTTGATAGGAAAACAATTATGGAAAGAGACTCAGTAGAAATAGTTTTATAAAACAAGAGAGAGTTGTCTAGTAAAAAAACTTTTGAGGAGAGTAGGGCAATTAAAAAACACAGAACCAAAGCAGGTTAAACATCACACATAGAACAAACCTTCACACAGGGGTGTTGGGAACTGGGACACATAGAGCACATAATGTAAAAGCATAGTAGTTCTTGTAGGGAGTAACATGAACTCCAGAATCAACACATAATTAAACAACTTAGGGTACAGATTGTTTCGCCAAAGAAAGGTTCATACTAGAAACCAGATAAACACAGAATTGAATAGAGTCACATTGAGACATTCTACAAAGGGGGGGGGGGGGTTAACATATTCATGTTGATCCTAAGGGGAGTAATACATAACATAACATGCTAGATGGACAAAAATGTAAACATGTCAACTACAGGTTGTACAGCAAAACCACAGATAGAAAAAAACTAAAAATAGGATAAACTGAAGTAGTAAAAGAAACATAATGATTTTGGGACTTGAATTGAAATCAGAACATACCACTAAAGAAGATAGCAAACACAAAAGTGAAGAATAGGGGAGCACAATAATTAGCCTTGGCTAGCAGTCGGCTAACTCAGAACAGTAGCAAGTAACAAAGAAGGAGAGCAGAAAGCTTTGAGTGTGAGAGAGTTTTTGATCCAATGTGTTCGTGTGTTGGTGTTAATGAAAGAGAATGTATATATAGTTTGAAATTAGGTAGAATAATAAGGTAAGAATCAAAGTCAAGCAGTAATTATGGGGACTCAGAATCAATCAGTATAAAATCGATATAAGTACTCCTCAATTAAGGGAGTTAACTTCAAATGGTAAAGACAAATAAGGAAGGAGATCACATAAGACTGGAATATAACACATAAGGAAATATTTCAACAGAGTAAGTATAGAACAGGTAATTAGGCTAGGTACATAATATTATAATTAAGGAAAGACCTGTAAGAATCGATTGACAGTGTAGTCAATCACCTAATAAGGCAAGAAAATAACTTATAGTTCAGAAATTAATAGAGAATAAAGGATATCAATCACAGGGAATCAGGGATTCCAATAGAAGAAAATATTAACTAAAGGAAAGTACCACAAATGAACAGAAAATATAGGTAGGGAGAAGCAAGAAATCAGAAACCCTAATAAGCCTGGTAAAGTAAAATCACACAAAATCAGGGATGCAAACTAGAACATAGTACTGATTAAGGGGATTAACACAAATTTCTGAGAATCAGCGAGATAAACATAGCGTATGCAAAAAGAAGCAAGAATCAGAAACCCTAATAAGCCAAATAGGGTAAAAGTCAGAAAAGCACAGAACGTTCATGAGAAACAAGCACACATACAGATTAAACGAACAAATTATCAAAGACAGACTCAAAACCCAAGATTATGACCAAAAGACTTAGGGATTTCAACATAATGAATCAAATAAAAAGGGAAAAACTTAAATAACCGTTTAAACATAGTAAGAATCATAGAATGATACTGAAAATCAGAGGGAAAGTCATTTTTGAAAAGGGGTTAAGAAACCCTAGTTTTGAATATGAAGAAACGTTTTAAAAATTAGGAAGATTCTTAGGGAAAACAGTAAAGATAACTCAAAATATACTTAGATCTATTGTAGATATGAAGAGTCAAGAGATGAGTTAGGGTTTCAAAGAGAGATAATTCAGAGATAGAGAGATTCCGACTTAGAAGCCATGGATTTAGCCGGAAAATAGAAAGGTCTTACTCGGACGGCCAAGGGTGGCCTGAAAATGGCATGAAAAGACCATAGGTGTGAGCTGAACAGCCGCTGGTCCCTTGAGGACCACATGGTAGCAGGAATCCATCATGTGAGGGAGCCATGGAGGCTAGGGGTGGTTGTGGAACTACCATCGTTACCGACGTGCCAACGACCGACGAAAGGAGAGTAGGTTTTAGCAGAGAGAGTTTGAGAGAGATGAAAGGATGTAATGACGGAGAGTGATGAGAGAAATGAGAGAATGAGGGTTTGGGGGGGGGGGAG
>ML311136.1:40772-112750 GCA_005239505.1 Nicotiana paniculata
GGGGGGGGGGGGGGGGAGGGGTTGACTCTGTCAGTATAATTGGTGCAGCTATCTTCACTTCAAATGGAACAGGTGCCGTGGCAGGTGGGTTTACCTCAACCTCAAACGGCACAGGTGCATCCACAGGTGGTGCCACTTCAATCTTGAATGGGACTGACGCAACTACCGCAACATCTCCTGACGGCTGAATCTGGACTATGGTAGGATTACGAATGACTGCTGGCTTCTTTGGGTCATCACCTTCTATGATCAACTCGATCGACCCCTCTGGGTCCCAATTTTCTTCTATCTCAATCATGTTGATGCCTCCACCCCTATGGTCTGGAAACAGATTATTGCGGACATTAGGAGTAACTTCTTTTGCATGGATGACCTCATTATCGATCACAAGCTAGATCTTATCTTTCAGTGAGCAGCATTCATCAATTGTATGCCCCTTCATGCCGGAATGGTATGCACATGTCTTATTTGGATTAACCCATTGAGAGGGATTCTCAGGGGTTACAACAGTAATAGGAGTGACATAACCAGTAGCTTTTAGTCTTTCATATAGCTTGTCAATAGGCTCAGCAATGGCAATATATTGTTTGGGCGGCCTGCGATTGAAGTTGGGTCGAGGTCTCGAGAAATTTTGGCGAGTAGAGGGTGATTGGAAATGAGATCGTTGAGAATTGTAAGCATGGTAAACAGGAGCTGGTTGGGAATATCTGAGAGAAGTAGGCTGATAGGTAGGTGGTGGAGATGACTGATATGTTGGTGGAGGTGCTGACTGATATATGGGCGGGGATGCTTGGTAGGTGAGTGGATTGATTAAATATGTCAGTGGGGATTTGGGTCCTTGTGCAACCATTACGGCTCCTACATCTTTCTTTTTGGATATGCTGCCAGACTGTAGGGCCTTGTTCGTGGCCTGTAATCCTTCAAAATTGGTAACCATTCCACTTTTAATCCCTTCTTCAATTATCTCACCTAACTTGATGATGTCAGAGAATTTGTGGTTTTCAATCACCATCAGCCGCTCATAATACTGCGGGTCTTGTGCCCAGACAAAGAATTTGTTCATTTGTTCTTCGTCTAGGGCAGGCCTGACCTTAGCTGCTTCAGATCTCCAGCGAGTGGCATACTCGCGAAAAGTTTCGGTGGGCTTCTTCTTAAGATTCTGGATATAAAATACGTCTAAAGCATTCTCCGTGTTGAACCTAAACCGATCCATAAAATCTGAGGCCATGCCTACCCAGTTGGACAACTTCTTAGGGTCTTGACTGATGTACCAAGACAAAACATCTCCGGTGAGGCTTCTCATGAATAATTTCATGCGAATCTTCTCGTCTTTTCCTACTCCAACAAATTTATCACAATAGGTTCTCAGATGGACCCTGAGATCACCTGCTCCGTCGAACATCTCAAACTTAGGAGGTTTCTAACCCTCTGGTAGTTCAACATCAGGTTGTATGCAGAGATCTTCATAGTTCAATCCCTCAACTATTTTACTTCCTTCGACGCCCTGGACTCGGCTAGTCAGTTTCTTGAGTTGTTCGGCCAAGTTCTTAATGATCATATCCTTCTCACTAGATTCAGGTGTGTAAGAAATAGGTTGGGTGGAGTGAGGTAGAGTCTCCACGTATATGGGGTTTTTATGATGGCCTGGCGCCTGAGCATAGAGGTGGTCATCTATGGAGCTTTGTGGTTCAGGGATGATTAGTGGGGTGTTTCTCGGAGTGTGGCAAGTGTTGCATTGTGGTGGAATAGTTTGATTTTTTGGTGGAGTTGTACGGTGGTGAGTTGTGGGAGGTTTCTATTTGTTTGGGGTATTCTGACGAGGTATGGGGTTTTGGGTGTTTGGATGATTCATCTGGAACACTAAGTAGAAGGACATGTTCACCAAGCTTCGCACATGTTCAAGCTCACCTTGGATTTTCAACAACCTTTCCTCGAGTTGTGACGTAGCATCATTCTGAACCTGACTACCTTGATTGTCAGGATCTTCTGTTCGTTCAACTGTCATTGTGTTTTCCTTTCTTATATTTCTCAAATCTTCCATTTTTCTTTTGCCTTTGACTTTAAGTGGACTAGGAGGAGGAGGAGGTGTAGGGACCCTGGATCTTGTGCAATATGATTATGATGCCAGAATGCAAGAACCAACCTTTGGAGAGGGGAATAAAAGAAAGAAAACAAAATCAAAAACAAAGGTAGACAAGTCAGTGAGGATCATGAGAAAATATTGCAGTATTTAAACACACATTGCACGGATATGAAAGCGTGTCCTAATTTGGGGGGCCTCGTTGTGCCCGAGGTAGGCCTAGCGACAAGTTGATTTGGAGAACTTAGATGCCAATAATTGCCTCATTTCATTAATGTAAAAGTAGATAAATCTAAAACGACACTAAATAAGATAAGTCACTAATGGCACTTGGCCTTACATTTGAAAAAGCAGGTAAATCTAATCTACTTGGTCCTAGAAGGACCTTCCCCAAGCTTGATCTTCTTGGATCTTGTCGATTAGGTTCCCCAAGTCGTGCATGCCCAACAACTGGTTCTTTGGACCATGCCAAACCTGGGGACTTCGTGCCTCATTTTCTGCAGAACAAATAAGGTTAGAACCTTTCCCCCTCCAGATTGAACTACTTATACATCAGTGATTAGCATATTGGCACTTATTTCTCCAAATTAATGCATAGATCGTGGTTGCGTCCGTTGGGTTTATGGAAACCCCAGTCGACTTTTGGACAAGTCTTTTCTTAAAGGTTATTATGTGGACAACATATTAACCCAGCTAGGTTTGACCATGATGCATGTACAATTATAATTAGAGTAATGTTATTATGGGGGTCTATACTGGTACCCTCAAGCGGACAACTTGAGGGAGAAAGGCATGAAACCGTCGACTGCACCGCTGATCGACTACTTTTACCGCAAATAATCCTTACCGAATTTAGGGGGGGATATAAAATAAGAAAAATGCAACCACTCATCAAGCGTTGCTATAGGATTTGTATAGGCATGAGTGGAATATGATGTTGAGCACGATTATGCAACAATAAAATAAGCAATAAAAGCATGTTGTCATGTATTTGCATGTTATGAAAGAGGTAAATACAACAATTATGATTGAAAAGCAGTTACAAAGGAAAACAAAAAGAAGCATGTCAGTTTCATTTAAAAGAATAAATACTTGGGAATGTAAACCATTAATTGCACATAAAGGGAAAGGGAAAGGGATGCAGGTTTTAGCAAAATAATGACAAATTCACAAAGCAGTTTGAAATGGTAAAAGCCTAGAAGTCCCCAGCAGAGTCGCCATGCTGCCGCGCCCCATTTTTCCTCTCCTTTCGGATTGGTCAGGCTTTTTGACGTTATTGGGACAGCTCGTTTCCTTTTGGGAAAAGGGGTATGTAAGGAATTGAAGAGTCGCCACCTAACAAATTAAGGTGCGTTAGGGAACCTACTAATTTATAACACAGATTTCAATAACCAGAGATTGGGTAAGGGCTTGAAATTACTTCAAGGGGAAGGTGTTAGGCACCCCTCAAAGTCCACAACTGTGGTTCCCGGCCAAACAAGCTTTGTGAATTTAAAAAAGTAGCAAATAAGCTTAAACAAATAAAGGTTTTGAAAAGATTCGCAGTCTAAGCACACATGTGAAGTAAAGTTTTAGAAGATTTAAAGTCTAAGCACATATATAAAGTTTTGAAATCTTTGCAGTCTAAGCACACATATGTAAGGGATAGGGGAGTCCTAGATTGTTTATCCTATAGGATCACATCAGTACAGTACCCGGTAGTCACTCCTCAGAAAGGGGCTACACGTAGCATTAGCGCACCGGTCATCATATCCATATCTACCCTTTCCCACCCCTTAGCGGTTATTTAAGCGAGTGTTGTTTAACGACCTCTATGCATGCTGTTACTCGTCCCTTCTTAATGGTCCTGGAGGAAATTAGGACCTCTACCTATAGGCAGTTCTAGACAGACCCCTAAGGTTTAAAAGGAGAAAATACTAGGCGGCAGGCAAGAACAAATAGGACTTTAGCAAATAAAGGCAGGAAATAACAATTAAGAGGCTCATATTTACCTCCATAGATAATGCACGTAAACAACACGACTTAAACACAAACAAAATGCATTTTTATTAGACAGGATCCTAAAGCATGATGTCTAAGTGAATATCAAAACATAGAAGATATGCAGTTTTATTTTATAAACCCAGAAGCAGGGGCCCTAATCAGTTTGCCTACTGATTTTAAGCCTGTTAACCATTAAGCAGTAAACACAAAAGAAACAGTTTTCTAGTTTTAAAAAGGTTGATTACCTAAGGCTTGCCTAGGCGTGGGGGATAATGCACAATAGTTACCAGAATTGTTAAAAACTGTTTAGAAGTTGTTATACTTAAAGCATGATGTTCTAAGTGTTACAAAATATAGGGATTGTTACCAGTTTATTTAAAACAGGATAATCAAATGTGAGACTGTCTTATGTCCTTTTTCACGCATCAGTAGTTTAACTAGGTGTGACTGGGCGAGATCCTAAAGCATGGTATCTACTATGCACATAGAGATGCAGAATGGTTGCAGAATTCCTAAAGCATGATCTGTAAATGCACAGGAAGTTACAGCATAATTTCAGGATGTGCAGGAGCAACATTTTTTATGTTGATGCTACTATTTAGCCTATAAGCAGGATTTAGCCTATAAGCAGGAGCAACATGTCAACTACAGGTTGCACAACCAAACCATAGATAGAAACAAACTAGAAACAGGATAAACTGAAATAGTAAAAGAAACATATTGGTTTTGGGACTTGAATAGAAATTAGAACATACAAGTAAAGAAGATAGCAAACATAAAAGTGAAGAATATGAGAGCACAATAATTAGCCTTGGTTTGCAGCCGGCTAACTCAGAATAGTAGCAAGTAACAAAGAAGGAGAGCAGAAAGCTTTGAGTGTGAGAGATAGTTTTTGAACCAATGTGTTGTGTGTTGGTGTTAATGAGAGAGCATGTATATATAGTTTGAAACTAGGTAGATAATAAGGTAAGAATCAAAGTCAAGAAGTAATTATAGGGACTCAGAATCAATCAGTATGAAATCGATATAAGTACTCCTCAATTAAGGGAGTTAACTTCAAACGGTAAAGACAAAGAAGGAAGGAGATCACATAAGACTGGAATATAACACACAAGGAAATATTTCAACACAGTAAATATAGAAAATGTAATTAGGCTAGGTACATAATATTCTAATTAAGGAAAGACCTGTAAGAATAGATTGACAGTGTAGTCAATCACATAATAAGGCAAGAAAATAACTTATAGTTCAGAAATCAGTAGAGAATAAAGGATATCATTCACAGGGAACAATGGATTCCAATAGAAGGCAATATTAACTAAAGGAAAGTACCACAAATTAACGGAAAATGTAGGCAGGGAGAAGCAAGAAATCAGAAACCCTAATAATCTTGGTAAAGTAAAAATCACACAAAATCAGGGATTCAAACTAGAACATAGTACTGATTAGGGGGATTGACACAAATTTCCGAGAATAAGTGAGATAAACACAGCGTATGCAAAAGAAGCAAGAATTAGAAACCCTAATAAGCCAAATAGGGTATAAATCAGAAAAGCACAGAACGTTCATGAGAAACAAGCACACATACAGATTAAACGAACAAATTGTCAAAGACAGACTCAAAACCCAAGATTAAGACAAAAAAACTTAGGGTTTTCAACATAATGAATCAGATAAAAAGGAAAAAACTTAAACAACCGTTTAAACATAGTAAGAATCATAGAATGATACTGAAAATCAGAGGGAAAGTCATTTTTGGAAAGGGGTTAAGAAACCCTAGTTTTGAAGATGAAGAAACGTTTTAATAATCGGGAAGATTCTTAGGGAAAACAGTAAAGATAACTCAAAATATACTCAGATCTATCGCAAATCTGAAGAGTCAAGAGATGAGTTAGCATTTTAGAGAGAGATAACCCAGAGATAGAGAGACTCCGCCTTAGAAGCCATGGATCTAGCCGAAAAATAGAAAGGTATTACTCGGACGGCCAAAGGTGGCCTGTAACGGCATGAAAATACCATAGGTGTGAGCTGAACAGCCGCTAGTCCCTTGAGGACCTCAGGGTAGCAGGAATCCGGCATGAAAAGACCATAGGTGTGAGCTGAACAACCGCTGGTCCCTTGAGGACCTCGGGGTAGCAGGAATCCGGCATGAAATCATTTGTGATGCAGTTTTGTAATTATTTATTGGAAATAAAATGCTGGGTAAATTAATAAAAATATAGGAAAATTATGGAAAAATACCAATTGCTATTAATTCATGATTTTGAAGGTATATATGCAATTTTAAAATATTTTTGGGAAAAATTGGGTATCAACAAGCCCTCGGGAGCTTTGTCCTCGATCATTTCTTCTATCACTTCGAACGAGGTTGCGTCCAGGCCCGTTGTTTCTTCGATCTCCATCATATGGTTTATATCAATCCCTGTGTGATTGTGGTTCTCCGTCAATGTCCCTTTGAACTCTGCCGATGGGCATGTTTGGATAAACGGACCCTGATCATCCTCAACCCTGATTTTTGACTGGTACCGATTATGCACATTGGCCTAAGTTACAGCTTGATATTTGATGATAGCATCCTAGGAAGCTCAAATCTATTCAAGGACAAGTATGAAGCTTTGGAGTCTCAAAGAGGGCCTATAACAAGATTTCAAGCTAAAAATTGCAAAACAAGGTCATTGGACTTCAGGAACGATCAAAGAAGTTGTTAGTTGGGAGGAAGAGCTTAAGGATAAAGGAAATGATTTATCTAGGTGTTATAATTATTTTATGGCCCAAATTCATGTCCAAGAAGTTGTGAACTAGATCCCAAGAAACATCCTCTGAATAAGGTCCGAATCTTGCCACTGTTGACCAATTTAGCACCAAAATGTGTCCAAGCTTGCAACCCATGAACTCCTACATAAAATCACATTTTTATATAATAAAGGACATACTTGATGTCTAAGAATGGTAAAATAGTTGAGCTGGATGTTGAGTGCAAGTTGGTGCCAAGTTGTTTGCAAATTTCCTTCAAGATTTCCAACATTCTATCCAAGATTCGGTTGGGACTTATTTCCAAGATTCTACTCGCAACCTTCCTTCAACTTGCTTGCATCATAGGTTTCCTTGCTTTATTCTGTAACATCAAGCGAGACATTACGTCATCTTTAACTCTTCTTTATTCTCTTGACTAGATCTCTCGGTACCTAGACACCATAGGCTGGAAGAATGCCACTGTCGACACCGCTATTGATACTAAATCCCAACGCTTCTAGCCTTCTATCCTTAGTATGGACTATTCACAACCTTCTGCATCTGAATATCTCGTATACTGTTCACTTTTACCTTACTTACCTTAAAATCGTGCATCATATTGTCGATCTCTTTCATGACCTCCCTTCCACATAGGTATGATTCACATCCACAACTTGAAGCTCTTTTATAGTACTTGCATCTCTGGCGCATACACAATCCAGTGGGAGCTTGATACTGAATTCTTATAAGGCTGGTACTCTTCTAACTGGCTTTATAGTATAAGCGTTATAGAATATGGTTGTTAAACTATCTCTCTTGTACCTTCGATATTAAGAGTGATTCTGCTATGTTCTCAATCATGATTCCTATAATTTGTCGGGTTCAATAATCTGACTCCTGATTTACTTAGTTGATTAAACTCTTTAGTTTCCTCTTCCTTCTGATCAGCCTTCACATAGGCTTAAGCTATCTTTCGATCTGCGGCTCCTGGTATTAGTTATTACTTTATGGGTGCTATGGAATATCCATGATACAGTCTTCTAACAACTCAATCCTTTGTCTATGCCCCGGACTCAATTCTTTCTTTTACTTATACCAGAGTCTTCTACATCTGTATGATTGTCAACATATGTGATGCATGTATAAAACTCCGATCTCTTAAGTGCGTTCATAACATAACTAACTTTGGGTCATTAATCAAATAATTCTTATCGTTCCTTCTCAGTTTTCTTTAAATGTAAGCAATTACTTTTCCTGGTCTTTTCGCCCCCTTGTTACGTACATACTTAGCTTACCTTAGTGCCCACACATATTGGAATTCCCTACAACTCATATGATCTTGAATATCACTTTTGATTTTACTTCTAGTTCATTAGCCATGGTAGGTGCCATTTTCTTATGAAGTTCATACAATATTGTTGTGAGACTGTTGTTATAAGACCATTTTCCCCTTAGGTTGCTGAGCTTAGGTTGAAGCCTTCTTCCTTACTTTCTCAACTAGTCTTTCATTATAGTATTTAGGGTGGATACTCTGACTCTTGTAAAGCTGTGAGCTTATTACATTGTATACTCGATGGACCTTTTGATGTCCTTCCTTGCCTATAATTATCCGTAGTTACTTATCTCCATGCCCTTGTGCTTGTATGGTTACTTTTGAACTTAAATTTTGACTGTTTCTAGTGGCATTCTCTTTTATTCCCGTAACACTTATACGACACCTTTAACTACCCCAACTCCTATATGAATATTTCTATCAAATTTCACGATGTCATATCTGCGAGACTGAATTCCCCATGTTGGGTTCATTATGTTTATCATGCACAATCTGTTGATTTGTCTGTATCCTCTTGTCTAGCCATAACTAGGCTCTTCCTAAATTAACTACTAACTACTCATTGGTCCATTCTCATATCAATATTCCGCATAATCTTTCTTGGGTTATTTCTTCTGGCTTAAATTACCTCTTGCACTGGCTCCTTATTTATCAAAAACATCCGGGGCCAGAATCCTTACTTCCCCTCCTTGACGCCGTGCTTGCATAACTTTCTAGAATCGTAGATTATCTGTAGGATTTGGATAAGTGCAATCTCATTTCTTTCTTATTTTTGTTATTGCATTTCTTCCTTTACCATTCCATAATTACTAGAATCACTTAATTCTGACTTAACGCCACATCACTCCATATTCCCTCCTTTAGGAGAGTACTAAGATTTACCTATAGATGTTTTACCTCTTCATCTTTGGTGTCTTTTCACATCATCGATGACCCTTACTCGCCTTGCAGTAATCCTTCTATACGAAGGATAACAAAATTCCTTACTCAAGAGGCAAACACCTAGTGTAACTAGCACATACAGTCCCTTAAGCTTAACTTTTCTCACATTCCTTGCTTTAGGGAAGTGTATTCTTGAATGACCATTCTCTAAATTTCTCATGAATCTTCTTCTGTTGTCCATTCTATTATCGCCGGAACGAAATCTGAAATTCTCATGATGTTTACTATTATTAAATCACTCAGTCCCTAATTCATGTTTAGTTTATCTTACTCACCAATCCATACTGGTTTCTATTACTCTGGGGTCTAACTTTTCCTCTTGGTAATCGTGTTAGAGTCGCGAACTTATTTCTTGAAATCAGGATATGACAGTATAGTCTATACTCTTTTGTTGTCTTAAGGCCTGTCACCTCTCGTCTCTTCCTTCACTTGACTATAGATTTTGTAATACTCTCATCTTTTGATCTACCGTTGTCATCCATGTATCATATCTTACTCATAGTCCTTCATTAACTATTTTCTTATTTCCCGCTAACATTTATATCTATCACTTTATTCTGAAAACTCGAACAAGACATTCTTTTACTTTTAGGTCCCCTTTGCTCCATCCAGTGGCTCTTCGGGTTGCTTAACATTCTCGCTCTACTAGGGACGCGAGCCACACTAAGGTAATATTTATCCCTTCAAGGCTTCCAATACCTATCTTTGTAGTACTCATATCCAGCTATACTATTTTAGAGTGCACCATCTGGGTGTCTCACAAGGATATCTGTTAGCACATTTGCAATATCCTTCGGAAATGTTAACTAACGCAAACAATCTATTCACCATGCTGGGTTACTCTATCCCCAGCCGGATCCTGATATCCCGTCCTTTTCTTAAACAACACCTGTTAGCTCCCAATAAGGTATAACTGAGATGGGTGTGTCCGATTATATATATCTCTGTTACTGTTGAAGGTAACTCACAATGCTTATATCTCTTTTCCTGAATTGTAGATAATGATCATCTTTAATAACCAGGTACCTCGTTCCCTTCTTCACCTTGCTTCTTTTACTTGTTGAAACTTATATATATCTCCCAAATCTCTCATTGTTTTTCACCATATGGGTTGGTAGATATTCTTGCCATAAGGCTCCTTATCAAGAAGTTCATACACACATGATCTACTGAACACCTTACATTTACTCATCATAAGCACGATGCAAAAATCGAGTTCCTCTGACTCAACTCTTCCACAACTATATCTCTTACCAACCATCTTTCTAGACGTAGGCATCATCGTATTATGAATAAGATAGAGTTTAGGAAATTGAGTTCTTACAACTGAGCTCTACCAAACAATCTAGAGTAAGAAGAAAGAGTGACAGTCTTAAATGCCTTGTAGCCTCCTGCTTATAAGTGTGGTGCACGACATACCCATAAATAAGAATCTACTAGACACGACTTGTAGACTCCCTAGAACAGAACTACTATGTTACCACTTTTGTCATGATCCAATATGATGGGCTGCGACGAGTACCCGAGTCCTACATGTCGAACATCCTTAAGCATTTGTCTAAGATATAAACATGAATAACATACGTGAGGGAAACCTGTCCAAAAGACATATGTATATACATATGGAATACAATGGGGCGAAGCAAGGCTGTTATAGACAAGTATATACCCATAACTGGAAGCCTACAAGGCCATAGACTATCCAACTATACATAACTGTCTACAGACTTCTATTAGAATATACAACTATACAAGAATGGGGATGGGCCTCGTCATACCCATATATGTATGCAAATATATCGTACAAAGGTCAAAAGAAACTTAAGATCAAGTGGAGCACACCAACTCTCGCTGATCAAGGATCCTAAGGAGGGGGATCGTCACCTTGTCTACCTGCAGCTGCGGGAATGAAACGCAGGCCCGGGGAAATAGGGCATCAGTACGAATGATGTACTGAGTATGTATCGCATAAAAAATCAGTACATAACAGACATAAATGAAACATGGAAAAGGAATTCTACTTGTAAGTCTAAATCACTTTGTAAATCCTGAAACATTTATAATTTCATGCACGTGCGAATAAATGTTGTTTCATGCATGTGTATAGGTGTACATAACATCATCAAGCCTCTGAGAGAATCCCATCATATCATCTTGGTCACTTTGGGCAAAATTATCAACATATACCAGCTGATCAGGTGGTGGTACGTATATAACGCCGTAACCTTTTCCCATATAGCATATACATATATATACATATATACGTATATATAACGCCATCTGGTCATGGGTCAATATACATGTATAAATGAATGCAATGCATGAGAAGTACGTCAATAAAACCTCTCGGAACGTCATAAGACCATTATACCTCTGATTAATATCATGAAATTAACTTTATGAACGTACGTATTTTCTGAGACCCACGAACAAATGATAGAATAATAAGACATATGGAAATTCAAGAACATATGCACCTATAATACTTCTATGAATAGAGTCATTTAGGGAAGTTGTGCATTTGCTCGTTTCGTTTGTGTCATATAGATCATGCTAAAAAAAATAAGGAATAACGTTAACACACCTGAACCGATTTTCTTGAGAAAGATTGCACTGTATTCCCTTATAATTACAAAATCTCACAACAGTAACATAAATCCAATGCCTACTAAGTGTTTCATCATGTATTTGGGTACGAAAAGATTATGATTTCCTTCAATATGGTCTAACGTGAGTTCTTAGTAGAAAGAACAATATACCTGAATCTCTTGAAAATCTAAGTGACCAAATGAAGAAAAATGGTCACATCTCTTAAGTGTGTTTGAATGGGTGTGGTCCCACTTCAAGTGGTGACTAAGAGCCATCTTAATTTTAAGAGGGGGGGGGGTGGCTGCCACATTTTTGTCCTCTTAGGCTTTATCCAAAAGCCTTAATTACCCACTAATGATTTATTTCACTAATTAATCCTCCATTAATAAATAATCAACCAATTACCCATATAATTAAGAATTATCCTATTTACTTAAAATACTACTCACTTTTGATACACTTTACATATCCTAATATCGTGGTCGTGGGGGTACCTTGTATGACATTTAGTCCATAAATGCCGGGTATTATAGCTCGGACAGTATAATCGATGACCTTCAACGAAATTCATTTTCTTTGATTCGTTACCCTTTATCCCTCACGACACTTACTTATCGCTTGTTACAAGTAGCATGATTGCGTATAACCTCAAGATAATCACATTTCAAATTCTACGCCGATTAACTAAAGACGAAATTTTAACGTACGAAAATGCGAGATGTAACATCCTTTCCCCTTAGAAATATTTGTCCTTGAATGTGTAACTCCGCGGGATCTATATAAACTTTGGCATAATCGCCTTTGTAAGAATGATACTATTAACTCTTCCTGTAGAAACTCAATAATTTAACGCCACATAGGACCACAATCATCAATAACTAATGACAATAACTAACACAAGAATCCATACACGTACCTTAAGGTTGTGATGTCTCAATCGGACCCTTCTATGGAGGAGGAAATAAGTGGGATATCTAGATTTCATGTCTTCCTCGTCTTCCCAAGTTATTTCTTCCATATTTTTGTTTCTCCAAAGTACTTTCACCGAAGCTACGTCTTTAGTTCTCAATCTTCGAACCTGTCTGTCTAATATAGCAATTGGAGTTTCTTCATATGATAGTTGCTCTGTGACTTGAACGTCGTCAACTGACATGATTCTTGAAGGATCTCCGATATATTTACAGAGCATAGACACATGAAAGACTGGATGTATAGACTCCAAGTTCGAAGGAAAGTCTAACTCATATGATACCTGGCCTACCTTGCGTATGATCCTATATGGTCTAATGTACCGAGGGCTAAGTTTTCCATTCTTAGGTTCATAACACCTTTCATCGGTGATACCTTTAGGAATACCCAGTCATCAACATGAAACTCCAAGTCTCACCATCGATTATCCGCATAAGACTTCTGACGGCTTTGAGCTGCTAATACCCTTTCCTGTATAAGCTTAATTTTCTCGATTTCCTGTTGTACCAATTCTGGTCCTACTAACGTAGTTTCCCCAACATTGAACTACCCTATAGGCGACCTACACTTCCGTCCGTAAAGAGCTTCGTATGGAGCCATCTGAATACTGGAATTGTAGCTATTATTATATGCGAACTCAATAAGCAGCAAGTGATCATCCCAGCTACCCTTTAAGTCTAGCACACAAGCCCGTAGTATATCCTCAAGTGTCTGAATAGTACACTCAGCCTGTCCGTCTGTGTGGGGATGAAATGCTATATTAAGACTTACCTAAGTCCCCAATCCTTTTCGTAAGGACCTCCAGAAGTTAGCTGTAAATTGAGCTTCTCTATCCGAGATAATAGATACAGGGACACCATGAAATTGTACTATCTTCTTAATATAAAACCTTGAATAATCCTCTGCGGAATATGTAGTCCTTACGGGCAGAAAATGGGCTGACTTTGTAAGCCTTTCAAAAATCACCCATATAGAATTGAACCTACGCTGGGTACGAGGTAAGCCTACGATGAAATCCATATTGATTGCTTCCCATTTCCAAGTCGGAATCTCCATGGCCTGCAATAATCCACCGGGTTTTTGATGTTCAATCTTAACCTGCTGACAATTAGGGTACTGAGCAACAAACTCGGCTATATCTTTTTTCATTCCGTCCCACCAATATACTTCCCTAATATCATGATACATATTTGTTTCTCCTGGATGGATAGAATGACAAGAATAATGAGTTTCTCCCATAACCTGCCGTAGCAGCCCTGCAACATTAGGGACACATAATCATCCTCGATATCTGAGGACCCCATCTTCTGTAATCTCAAATGGTGTCTTCTCCTTATGAGGGTGGTGTCCTTATAATGAAATAACAAAGGATCCTCGTACTGGCATTCCTGCACTTCAGTTACTAAAGAGGATGTTGTCGTATCTTGAATAGTAATTCCAATATCACCTGAGTCCAGTAACCGAACTCCAAGACTAGTTAGCTGATGAATCTCATGGGCTATTCCCCTCTTCTCTAGCTGTAAATATGATAGGCTACCCATAGATCTATGGCTGAGGGCGTCGGCTACCACGTTCTCCTTTCCCGGATGGTATAAAATGTCAACGTCATAATCTTTAAGTAGCTCCAACCATCTCTTTTGACGTAAAATCAATTCCTTTTGCTTGAAGATATACTGGAGGCTCTTATGATCCATATAGGTATCAACATGAGTGTCATACAAGTAGTGCTTCCACATCTTTAGTGCATGAATCACTGCGGCTAACTCTAAATTGTGGGTCGGGTAAATCTTCTCGTGCTTTCTTAGTTGTCTAGAAGAATAAGCTACAACCTTACCATGTTGCATCAACACAAAACCCAACCCAACGCCTGAGGCGTCAAAATAGATAACATAACCGTCAGTCCCTTCTAGAAGCGTTAGAACTGGTGCTGAGGTTAATCTGTCCTTCAATGCCTGAAAATCCGTTCGCAAGCATCAGTCAATTGAAACTTTGCTCCTTTCTGAGTCAACTTTGTCAAAGGTGCTGAAAGGGAAGAAAATCCCTCTACAAATCTCCTATAATAATCTTCCAAACCGAGAAAACTGCAAAGTCTTTACTTCCTCAATCTTTTGTGTATCAACCAGGATACCTTCCCGAAATGATATTCCCAAGGAAAGCTACACAGTTCAACCAGAATTCACATTTAGAGAATTTTGCATACAACTTCCCTTTTTGTAGAACTCTAAGCACAATACGAAAATGATCTACATGCTCAGCCTCTAAACGACAATACACCAATATATCGTCAAGAAATACAATTACGAACAGATCTAAAAAGGGTATGAACACACAGTTCATCAAATCCATGAATACTGCTGGGGTATTGGTCAAACCGAACGACATAACACAAAACTCAAAGTGCCTGTATCTGGTACTGAATGTTGTCTTCGGAATATCTTTCTCCTTAACCCTTACCTGATAGTACCCGGACCTCAAGTCTATCTTTGAGAAAAAATTGGCACCTTGAAACTGATCAAATATATCATCAATCCTCGGGAGCAGGTACTTATTCTTGATCGTCGCCTTATTCAATTGTCTATAATCAATACACATCCGTAAGGAACCGTCTTTCTTCCTCACAAATAACACAGGTTCTCCCCACGGTGATGTTCTAGGTCTGATAAAGCTTTTTTCAAGAAAGTCCTTTAGTTATTCCTTCAACTCTTTCAGCTCTGCGGGCACCATTCTATAGGGAGGAATGGATATTGGATGAATATCTGGTAGTAGATAGCAAACTTAATTTCTCGCTCTGGCTGAAGACCCGGAAGCTCATCGGGAAACACATTAACCACATGGGTGGACGGAATGGTTGGTACCTCTACTTCCACACCCCGAACCCGGACTAAGTGATAAATATAGCCCTTTCTGATCATCTTCCTTGCCTTGAGATAGGAAATAAATTTACCTCTCGGCGATGTCGTATTATCTTTCCATTCCAAAATAGGCTCCCCTAGAAATTGGTTACGGACCATCTTTGATATGCAATCAACGTGGAATGACAAGAAGACAACCAATCCATACCCATTATAACATCAAATTCTACCATATCTAACTCGATTAGGTATGATACTATTATACAACCTCTATATACTCGCTTAGCTATCACTGAGTCTCCAACAGGTGTAGATACCTCAAAAGGTTTAACCAATTCAGTTTTTATTCCAAACTTACTAGCAACCAACAGAGTAACATATGATAAGGTGGAACTTGGGATAATCAGTGTATATACATCATATGAGGAGAATGATAATATACCTGTAACAACATCATGCAATGACTCCTGATCCTGTCCTCCTGCCAATGCATAAATGCGGTTCTGAGGACCGCTCGAGCTAGATGCTCCGCCTCTGCCTTTACCACGACTTATTGGTGCTTGTGAACTTTGCCCCGGAAGGGGGGGGGGGTGCTAGCCGATGGATGGGCTGGATACCTCGGGTATTGCGGTCTCTGACCACCTCGAAACTCACCAGAAGGACCCGAAGTCCTCGCTCTCTTATTTTGGGCCCTATCATGCTCACGATCGGCCCTCTGCTTCTTCTTACGCTCATCTACACCCTGAGTGTATGCCTGAATATGAGAAATATCCATGTCTTCCTAAAGCAAGACCGACATACAATCGTTAAGCATGTGCGGCTCTAACCCCATCACGAATCGGTGAACCCGATCCTCCATCTTAGATATAATAGTGGGAGCATACCTAGCCAACAAATCAAACTGAAGACTGTACTCTCGAACACTCATGCTACCTTGCCGGAGGGTCAAGAACCTATCAAATCAGGCTCGTCTAAGCTCTGGTGGAAGATAATGATGAAGAAAAGCCTCTGTAAACTCCTGCCATACTGCTGGAGGGGCATCCTCACCTTTGGACAACTCCCAAGACTTTTACAAATTAACTGCAACATCCTGAAGTCTATAAGAAGCTAGCTCAACTGACTCAGTTGTAGTGGCCTTCATTACCTCAAAGTCCTCTGCATTCTATCGATAATACTTGAGGGCCTTCGTTTGGATCCGCCCTAGTGAATACCGGAGGGTCCAAAGTAATGAAATCATGAACCCTCGCACTGACGGACCTATCTGCATGACCAATACCTACTTCCTAATGCGGAGCCTGTGTGGAAACTAATCGAGTTAATAACTGAATAACATCTCTTATCTCCTAACCTGGTACATCTGGATGAGGGGCTGAACGTAGAGGGGCGGGCGTTGGAGCTGGTGCCTCTCGGAGATCTTTTGGAGAGGTTGGGATATGTTAAGTCTGAGATGGAATCTTAGTATGAGACTCTCCCCGAGCATTAGTGACTCGTGGTACTCGACTATAGTCTCACTAGCCACAGAATTTCCCTTCTGGGCAGTTGTAGTCTTCGAACGCATCGCTGAAAATGTAACATATCGTTAGGAACATGAATTCTTGTATCGCACGATCTAAGCTAAGAAGAGAGGATAACATCCTATATGTCTTGTAGCCTCCTGTCTATAAGTGTGGTGCACAACACACCTATAAACAAGACTCTACTAGACGCGGTTTGTAGACAACTATAGGACAAAACTGCTCTGATACCACTTTTGTCATGACCCAAACCGATGGGCCACAACAGGTGCCCGAGTCCTACATGTCGAAAATTCTTAAGCATAAATCTAAGTTATAAACATGAATAGCATACGTGAGGGAAACCTGTCCAAAAGACATATATACATATACATGCGGAATATAGTGGGACAAGCCGGCAAGTCTGCTGTAGACAACTATATACCCATAACTGGAAGCCGACAAGGCCACATACTATCCAACTATAGATAACTGTCTACAGACCTATATTAATATACAACTATACAAGGACGAGATTGGACCCCGTCATACCCATATATATATGCAAACATATCGTACCAAGTTCAAAAGCAGCTCCGGATCAAGTGGAGCACACCAACTCTCGTTGACCAAGGATCGTAAGAAGGGGGACCGTCAGCTTCTCTAGTTGCACCTGCGGGCATGAAATGCAGCCCCTGGGAAATAGGGCATTAGTACGAATAATGTAATGTGTATGTAAGGCATAAAAAATCAGTATATAACAGACATAGATGAAACATGGAATAAGGAACTCTGCTTGCAAGTCTAAATTACTTTGTAAATCCTGAAACATTTATAATATCATGTACGTGCATATAAATGTCGTGTCATGCATGGGTATAGGTGTACATAACATCATCAATCCTCTGAGAGCATCCCATCATATCATCTCGGACACTGTGGGAAAAATCATCAACATATACCAGCTGATCAGGTGGTGGTGCGTATATAACACCATAACCTTTTCCCATATCCCATATCCCATATACATATATACGCGTATATACCGCCATCTTGTCATGGGTAAATATACATGTATAAATGAATGCCATGCATGAGAAGTACGTCAATAAAATTTCTCGGAAACATCATAATACCATTATACCTCTGATTAATATCATGAAATAAACTTTATCAACTTACGTATTTTCAGAGACCCATGAACAGACGATAGAACAATAAGACATATGGAAATTCAAGAAAATAGGAACCTCTAATACTTCTGTGAATATATTCATTTATGGACGTTGTGCATTTGCTCATTTTGTTTGTGTCGTATAGATCATGCCAAATAGAAAGAAGGGATAGCCTTAACATACCTGAACCCATTTTCTTGATTGCACCGTAATACCTTATAATTGCAAAATCTCACAACAGTAACATAAATCCAATGTCTACCAAGGGCTTCATCATATATTATTTAGTATAGTGGTAGGAAAAGGTTATGATTTCCTTCAATATGGTCTAACGTGAGTTCTTAGTAGAAAGAACATATACTTGAATCTCTTGAAAATCTAAGAGACCAAATGAAGGAAAATGGTCACACATATCTTAACTGTGTTCGAATCGGTGGGGCCCACTTCAAGTGGTGACTAAGCCACTTTAATTTTTCAAAATATGACATCTTGCAAGACTTTTAAGAGTCATCTTAATTTTAGGGGGGAAGGGGGGGCTGTCACATTTTTGGCCACTTAGGCTTTATCCCAAAGCCTTAATTACCCACTAATGATTTATTTAACTAATTAACCCCATTAACCAATAATCAACTAATTATCCATATAATTAAGAATTATATCAACTTACTTAAAATACTACTCACTTTTAATATGCTTTACGTATCCTACTATCGTGGTTGTGGGGTACCTTGTATGACATTAGTCCATAAATACCGGGTATTGTAGCTCGGACCGTATTTTATCCCAATCGGCAACCTTCAACGAAACTCATTTTCTTTGACTCATTTACCCTTTATCCCTCACGACACTTACTTATCGCTCATTATAAATAGCATGAATGCGTATAACCTCAAGATAATCACATCCCCGAGTCTACATCGATTAACTGAAGACGAAACTTTAACGTACAAAAATGCGAGATGTTACATCTGATGTTACACCCATGTTTTCGTACGTGGAAGTAAACTATAATTAAATTTATATAAGCTCGGAAATGAGATGTTACATCCCGTATTTTCGTACGTTAAAGTTTCGTCATAAGTTATCGACGTAAGCTCAGGAATGAGATTATTTGGAGATTATAAGTTTTATGCTATTTCAAACAAGTGATAAGTAAATTTGTGAAAGTGAGAGAGTAAGTGAATCGAAGAAAGTGAGTTTCGCCGAAGTTGTCAATTCGGGATAAAATACGGTCCGAGCTATAATACCCAGCATTTATGGACTAGTGCCATACAAGGTACCACATGACCATGATAGTAAGGTGTATAAGGTGTCTTAAACTTGAGTTGAGTTTTAAGTAATTTGAGATAATTCTTAATTATGTGGGTAATTGGTTAATTATTGATTAGTGGGGAATTACAAAGTTAATAAAGAAATTGGTAATTATCTAAAATATTTTGGATAAATATTGAATTTTAACGTGGTAGCAATATGTGTTTTATTTGATGACTCTTAGGTCACTTTGAAAAGGTGGCAACATTTGAAATAATACCTACCTTTTCTCATTTGGCTAAAGATCGTTACCAAGAAAGCCAAATGTCAGGGCCATACTTATTTTCCTTGCTTGTAGTAAGAAACCATTCCTTTCCTAAGTAATAATCTTATTCATAAGATTTAAAGAGGAATGCTTATATTTTCTAAGTTATGGAGGACACTACGGCAAATTCATACGAGATTTAATAAGTTAATAGCAACAGAATTTTGCGATTCTAAGGGAGTACGGTACAATCTTTATCAAGAATATCATACGAAATTTTCCTACTTTGATCCGCGGTTACGCGTTGTCGCAATCAACGATGTTAAAGGTATTGTCAAGAGGATCGGTTCAGGTATGTTAAGGTTATCCCTTCTTTCTTTTGGCATGATCTATACAACACGAATGAAACGAGCAAATACACAATTTTCATAAATGACTCTATTAATAGAAGTATTAGAGGTGCCTATGTTCTTGAATTCCCATGTGTCTTATTATTACATCTTCTGTTCATGGGTCACAAAAAAATACATAAGTTGAAAAAAGGTTACTTCATGATAATAATTAAAGGCATAATGGTCTTATAACACTCCGAAAGATTTTATTGACGTACTTCTCATGCATTGCATTCATTTATACATGTACATTGACCCATGACCAGATGACATTATATACACTTATATTTGTATATATATGTATATGGGATATGGAAAAGGTTACGACATTTATATACACACCAACACCTGATCAGCTGGTATACATTGATGATTTGCCCATAATGGCTGAGATTATATAATGGGATGCCCTCAGAGGCTTGATGATATTATGAACACATATACCCATGCATGATATGACATTTATACGCATATGCATGAAATTTTAAATATTAAATGATTCACACAACTATTTAGACTTACATGTCGAGTCCTTTACTCCATGTTTCTATTATGACTCTTATTTACTGATGCTCATTCCTTGCATACTCAGTACATTATTTGTACTGACGTCCCTTTTGCTCGGGGACGCTGTGTTTCATGCCTATAGGTCCGATAGACAGGTCGAGAGTCCTCCAAGTAGTCTATCAGCTTAGCGGAAGATGTTGCTGAGCTCCATTTGCTCTGGAGTTGCTTATTTGGTCAGTATGATTTAGACATGTATTGATTGGTATGTTAGGGTCCTGTCCCAGCCTTATGACGTTTATGTACTCTTACAGGCTTGTAGAGATATTTCACGTATATGAAAGATTTTATGGCCTTGTCGGCCTATGTTCAGTATACGAGTGATTATTTTGGCCTTATAGGCCCGTACGTCATATGTATAAGTCAATATATCAGGTTGGCCCGTTTTATGTCGAGTGTTCCCTCATGTTTTATTCTTGTTATCTCATACGGACCTTCTGGCCCAGTTACCTATGTTGATATCATGAGAAACATAAGTTACGGTGGTACTCAGTTGAGTAAGGCACCGGGTGCTCGTCGCGGCCCATCGGTTTGGGTCGTGACATTGTGAGACCTAGGCAACCTAGTGCTTTACTTACATGTCGAGTCCTTAACTCCATGTTTCTATTATGACTCTTATTTAATGATGCTCATTCCTTGCATACTCGGTAAATTATTAGTACTGACGTCCCTTTTTCTTGGGGACGCTGTGTTTTATGCCCGCAGGTCCTGATAGACAGGTCGAGAGTCCTCCAAGTAGTCTATCAGCTCAGTGGAAGATGTTGGTGAGCTCCATTTGCTCTGGAGGTGCTTATTTGGTTAGTATGATTTAGACATGTATTGATTGGTATGTTAGGTCCTTGTCCCAGCCTTATGACATTTATGTACTCTTAGAGGCTTGTAGACATATTTCACGTATATGAAAGATTTTATGTCCTTGTCGTCCTATGTTCAGTATAAGAGTGATTATTTTTTCCTTATAGGCCCGTATGTCATATGTATAAGTCAATATATCAGGTTGGGTAATTTTATGTCGAGTGTTCCCTCATGTTTTATTCTTGTTATCTCATACGTCCCTTCTGGCCCATTTACATATGTTGATGTCATGAGAAAGATACGTTACGTTGGTACTCGGTTGAGTAAGGCACCGAGTGCTCGTCGCGGCCTATCGGTTTGGGTCGTAACATTGTGAGACCTAGGAAACCTAGTGCTCTGATACAAACTTGTCACGACCCGGAATTCCCACCATCGAGATCGTGATAGCGCCTAACATTTTACCTGCTAGGCAACCCAACGTTAGAGGAATTTAATACCAGCTTTAGCCAATTTCAATAACAAGATCAATTAAGCTCAACAGAAACTAAAATGGATTTGCGGAATAACATAAAACCCATATTATCTGATACGTTTAGGATCTGGAGTCACAACTCATGTGCTACTATGACTTACTACAACAGAGCCTGAAAAGGAAATACGTTGTTCTGAAGAAAATAAATAGTAAAATAGTAAAACTAGGAAGAGATTCCAGGGTCTGCGGACGCTAGAAAATCTACCTTGGGTCTCCTAATAAGCAAGTCCAGCTGCTAACCTCGCTATCAGCTAGGGCCGGTACCAAAATCTGCACAAGTGCAAACTATAGTATGAGTACAACTGACCCCATGTACTCGTAAGTGTCGAGTCTAACCTCGACGAAGTAGTGACGAGGCTAAGACAAGACACCCACATAATAACCTGTACATATAATAGTATATGCACAAGAAAGAAAACAATAACAGCTAAAACATGTACTACTAGGAGGGGAAGCATGCTAAAGGGGGAAACAAGATATAAAAGCTACAACAGATATGGAAACCAGAACAGTCGATATGCCTCTAATCAGTAAAATCAATTAAACACAATAAAAGAAGTTGCACGACATCACCCTTCGTACTTTTACTCTCAACCTCACAATGAAACAAAGATATTGCATGAAATCGCCCTTCGTGCTTTTACTCTCAACCTTACAATGTAAGTCAAATACACGACACGACATTGCCCTTCGTGCATTAACTCTCATAACATGGCACGAAATCACCCTTCGTGATTAACGCTCACAATATGGCATGACATCACCCTTCGTTCATTAACACTCACAATATGGCACGACATCACCCTTCGTGCATTAACACTCAAAATATGGCACGACATCACCCTTCGTGTGGTAACACTCTCCCTCACCACATAACAATGAACAATTATAAAGCAGGGAGATAGAACGCAACAATGACAAGCTTTACCTCAACAATGTTTCCACAATACAAATCTCAACTTTGTATTCAATACTTAATTATCACCAAAAGCTCGTAACCACAATAGGAGAACTATCATTTTAGCAAGTGACTAGTCTAAGCACGGATAACAGATCAAAGTAAGTAATATACTACATGGAAAAAGCCCACCCACATGCTATAACCCGACAAACAATGCATAAGTACTCGTCACCTCACATATACATTGTACCCAACATCAAAACAAGTAGCAATTAGGCAAACAAATCCTACTCCCTCGAGTCAAGGTTAACCAGGACACTTACCTTGCTCCAAAAGGTCAACTCAATGCTCAATCCCAACTTTGCCTCTCTAACAAGCCTCCAAACCAATAGAATCTAGCAATTTACCAACCAAATGATTCAAATTAATCCTTAGGAACTGTCCACGATTGCAAAGAATTCAATATAGGCCTTTATTGAAAAAGTCAACAAAAGTCAACCCCCATGCTCGCTTGGTCCAATCCCGAAGTTCGGACCAAAACACGATTACCCATTCACCCCCGAGTCCGATTATGTAATTTGTTTTTGGAATCTGAGCTCAATCTGAGGTCTAAATCCTCAATTTACAAAAATCCCTAATTCTACCTAAAAATCCCCAATTTCCATCATGAAAACTCAAGATTTTAGGTTGAAATCTTAGGAAATATAGTGAAAGATTGAAAGAAACTAGTTTAGAATCACTTACCAATGATTTGGGGAAGAAACGTCCTTTGAAAAATTACCTCTAGGGTTTCTTGTTTTGAAAATTTGAAGAATGAGCCAAAAATCCCGTCTAATTCAAGTTTTGATCAGCTGCAGATGTTGCATTTGCGACCTAGGGTTCGAAAATGTGAACCCCACAAATGCAAAGAAACATCACACTTGCAAAGCCATCACAACTCTTCATTCATCGCATTTGCGATGAGAAGTTCGCAGATGCGAACATTATCTTTTCGCAAATGGCAACCAATTGATCGCATTTGCAATCACTGCCCCCACCAGAACTCCTTCGCAAATGCATAGCATTGTTCGCAAATGCGAATATCATATGGCCCAGCTACTCTTCGCAAATGCGATGAGTAGATAGAAAATGCGAACTCATCAGAGGTCGCAAATGCGAAGCCTGATCTCGCAAATGCAAGATCAGAGGCCAGCACCAGAACTGAAAACTAGCAACATTTCCTAAGTCCAATTTCACTCGGTAGCCTATCCTAAACTCACCCGAGCCCTCGGGGCTCTAAACCAACTATGCACACAATTCTAAAAATATCATACGGACTTACTCGTGCGATCAAATCGCCAAAATAACACCTAGAACAACGAATTGAACACCAAATCAAATAAAAGTTTCAAGAAAACTTTGAAACTTCTATTTTCACAAATGGACGTCCGAATAACGTCAAATCAACTCCGTTTCTCACCAAAGTTGACAGACAAGTCATAAATGTACTATTGGACCTATATCGGGCTCCGGAACCAAAATACGGACCCGATATCTAAAACTCAAACATCGATCAAATATTTCAAATTCATTAAGCCTTAGACTTTTAAATTTCTATAAAATGCGATAACTCGGGGGGACTTTTGAATTCGATTATGGGCATACCGCCAAGTCCCAAATCACGATACGGACCCACCGGGACCGTCAAACATGAATCTGGATCCATTTACTTAAAAACGTTGACCGAAGTAAACTTAAGTGAATTTTAAGGCAAAATTTCATATTTTATCAGTTTTTTAACATAAAAGCTTTCAGGAAAGACGTTCGGACTTCGCACACAAATTGAGGAAGGCTAAAGTGAGATATTTAAGGCTTCGAATCACAAAATTACGTTCTAAAACATAAGATGACCTATCAAGTCATCACAATAGAAGAGTTCTACTTATAGTACAATTCTAAATACAGAAGGAAATCTCAGGATTAGGTAAATAACTTGTCTTAATTTGATACGTGCCGAGATTTCCGCCACGATCCTTGCCCGATCACGGATATCTCGGCTTTCTGTTATTCGACTCAGTAGGCTTTCTTCGGTCTCGCTCAATGCCTATAACGTTCGATCTAAATCTCGGCTATTCTCGATCTCAATCGGTCCTCCAATTACGAGCTCGATAATGTATTTTCATGTCTCGAAAAATTGGGTTTGACATGGAAAGTGGATGTTAAGCTTAACTTTGCCTCTTTAATTAAAGTAAGCCTGTTATGAGTCAAAAACGATTAATCAAAGCTGCTACTTAAAGTATTATTAATCTTCCATGTGTTGAGGAAAACGGCCAACTTGTAACTCCACAAGACTGAACCGATATGGAGTGTCCAGATGCAATGTTGCTGTGATCGTGAAAGGAGTAGTTGTTTTATATTGCGTATCATGATGATTAAATATGCACTATTGATCTACTTGAAAACTAATTACAACTTTCAATTGATAGCAATTAACAAACATGATATGGGTACTTGTAAAACAATATATAAATAACATGTTATAATAAGTAAAATTATTGTAAATATGCTCATATTTTTTTTGAAATTGAGCAACTTTGCGTGTGAAACTTTTGATTCATTCATATCGTTGTTAGCCAATCATCTCATATTTATTATTGATGAAACTCCAACGTGAGATAAATGTATATCACATGTTCAAATACGTTGTGAAAAATGATCCAAATTTACCTCAAATTTGATCATGGGTAAATGTTACTTTCGGTTGAAGCTCCTTTAGGGATCAGGAAAAAAAATTAAACTTTCTAATGACAGAAATAATACAGACTAAAAATTTTACGAAGGACAAAATTGTTCAATTTTTAATTGTACATGAACAAATTAATCATTTTCTCAAAATTATTTGCACTACTGCATGCATACAACTCAAATACGTTAATAAAATGGGTCTCTAAAACCACTTTGAGTCTAAACTTAGGTACCTCATCATTCCATCACTCATTTGTCACCAAAATAATGATTCTTTCTCGTCAAGTTGGGACTTTCTCATCCAATGTACTTTTAAACAATTCCCTAACAAAGATCTCCGTGAGTGAAAACAAAGAAATAAACTACTTACTTTAGATTAGATTAGACGAAAAGAGCTTTCAGTCTAAAACAATCAGTAACTTGCACTCTTCAATTTTTGCTAATTCCCTCTTTCTCTTTACATCAACAAACGATGAAAATGGTTGCACGGACAGCAAGTTCTTCCGTTGCCCTGCTAGACAGGTCTCTATTTTTTTAAGGAACTTTTTAGGGATAATTACAGTTATAAATAGTATTTTATTGATGATGAATATTTATTTTTTAGAGAGATTTTAGAGTTTATTATTTTGTGGCCAAGTTACTTTTCCCATATAAATAGAAGAGTTATATTCCATTGTAATTCATCCCTAATCAATAAGAATTTTCTCTCTACTTTTCTTTGCAATATCCTTTCTTCTTCTTTTATTATTTTTATAACACGTTATCAGCAAGAGACCCTAATCAATTGAGTAGATGTTGGTTGTTTTAATTTGTAGATATACTATTAATTAATTGTCTAATGTTTGAGAAATTAAACCACCCGTGGAGAAAAGATATAGGAATTTGCGTGAGACTGTTGCGTGAATGCATTGATATTCCTAAACTAGGCACCTGCTTTAGTCACCAGGCTTTATGATATGTGCATGATGCTCAACCTATACATAATATTGAGCATGATGTATGTCAGTTGTTCCATGAACTTCCTTCAGAAATAAATTATGGATTTAAGGTAAGATTTTACCTTATTTTTCTCTTTTAAATTCTTGAAATTCTATAATTTAATTTTAAATACAAGCAAAGACAATAGATTTTCATTATAATTCTAATAGAGTATGTAAGAAATTATAACCACCCGAAGTGGTAAATTTTTTATGTTTTGTTGTGATCAAATTCATGTATGATTGTGAGCATAAAAAGTGCAAATCCGTCACCATCGAATTTCACTTAAGAGAATGTGGTAGCAGTATGTAATAAGTGTGAAATAAGACAAAATTATTGCCGTGAAGATATCAATGAATTTGGACGTGACAATAAACATAATTATAATCATCATCATTGTGGTAATGAGAACAATAAGGATTCTCAAAAAAATCATTCACTCTATGAAAGTATTGTTTTGCCATCCATTTTACATGAGATTTTGTAAAGCACATATAGATGATTATGGTCCATTCATGATGTGAATGTGACAACATGTGATATATGAATACATATCCATTCTTGGAAGAATATGAACGTGCTAGTGGTAGTGTATATATCACACTCACCTCTAGAAGGAGGTTTGAGATGAAATAAGAAAATAATTTTATTATTATGGCATGAATGGTCATTGATCACGTACCTATTGTATACCAAAATATTATGACAATGTGATTATTACAGGACAAAAGTAATGGAAGTAACATATCTTTCCTATAATGATTTTGACCATGAAAATAATGGTAACTTTCTCCTTGAAAGAGATATTCACCATATAGATTTTGATGAATATGTGGTAGTACAAAATTAATTGAGAGCTCTGAAAGACCAATTAAACAATTTTGGAGAAATAAAATTGATTATCAATAAGGTATTGTGTCGTAGCAAGTCTCAAAGAAACTTATTGAGTTTCTAAAGTATCCGTGAAAGCGGTTGGTTATATTTTGTGATGACCCTATAGGTCATCTAGAGATTTAGAACCTAATTCCGTATTTCGAAGACTCTAGTAGCTTCTTTGAGCCTTTCTCGATTTGCATGCGCAGTACGTGTATTTTCCGGAACGCTTATATAAAAAATGCAAACTTTTTCCTTAAAAATCTATTTGAGTTGACTTCAATCAATGATTTGAGCAAACAGAACTGGATCAGTATTCTGACGGTCCCGGTGGATTCATATCGTGATTTGGGACTTGGTCGTAATCAAATTCGGAGGTCCCTAGCTCGAGTTATTGATTTTTGTCAAAAATTGAAAGCTTAAAGGTTTAATGATTTTAAAGAATTCTCCGATATTTGATTTTGTTGATACTGAGTCTGTATTTTTGTTCCGGAGCCCGGTATAGGTCAATAACTATATTTATGACCTGCTTGTCAAATTTGGAGAGAAACGAAGTTCAGTTGACGTGATTCAGACGTCCGTTTGTGAAAATAGAAGTTTCAAAGTTTGTTGAAAATTTCATTTGATTTTGGTGTTCGATTCGTAGTTCTATGCATTATTTCGGTGTTTTGATCGCACGAGCGAGTTCGTATGAGTTTTTCGGACTTACGTGCATAGTTGGTTTGGAGCCTCGAGGGCTCGAGTGAGTTTCGGATAGCCTATAGAAGGTTTTGGACTTAGAAGATCTGGTGTTTTCCCCAGCTCAGCTGTCATCTGGTTTCCTTCTTCCTGATCGCGAAGGTACTCTCACGATCACGAAGGTACTTTCACGATGGCGAATGTAAACTTGGCTGGGTAGGGTTTTCTTCTATGCAAACGCGAGAAAACGGTTGCGAACGTAGAGCACTAGGGGATTTGCTTTACGCGAACGCAGCCAGTCACACGCGAACGCGTAGTGTATTGAGGTGGGGGAGGGGAAAGCAGGGGTTGTTCTACACGAACGCGAGTTGGCTCGCGAGCACGATGGCCAGGGAGGGACAAACCACCACGAACACGTGCATCCCCTAGCGAACGCGTAAGCTAGTGAGGCTTTGCTCTTCGCGAACGCATTAGGTTCCATGCGAACACGATGAACACCTGACGCTCAATGTTAAAAACAGAACCAACTCGGGATTTTTGCCATTCTACATTTCAAAGCTAGAAACCTCTAGAGGCGATTCTCCCATGAGTTTTTCTTCCTCAATTTGTTGGTAAGTGATCCTAACCTACTTTCTTTCAGTTACTCATTACATTTCATAAGTTTTCAACCTAAAATATAGTGTTTTCATGTTGGAAATTGGGGGTTTGAGTAGAATTAATGATTTTTGTAAAAATGGGATTTAGACCTCAAATTGAGGTTGGATTCCAAAATAAATCACATAACCGGGCTCGGGGTTGGATGTGTAATCGGGGTTTGGTCCGAATTTCAGGTTTGGACCAAGCGGGCCCGGGAGTTGACTTTTATAATAATGACCTAAATTGAATCCTTTGCAATTGTGGGTAATTTCTAAGGCTTAATTTTAATTGTTTGGTTGGTAATTTGCAAGATTCTATCGGTTCAAAGGATTGTTTGAGATGAAAAATAGTTGTTAAGCTTTGAATTGATTCTTGGAGCGAGGTAATTATCATGGTTAACCTTGACTTGAGGGATTAGGACTTGTTTGCCTATTTGCTTCATGTCTAGATGTTTAGTACAATGTATATGTGAGGTGACGAGTACTTATGCGTTATTGTTGGGTCCAAGCATGTGGTGAAACTGGTTTTTTTGCAATTTACTTCTTTCTTTGATCATGATATCCCTGCTTAGTCTAGTTAATTATTAAATTGTCGTTCTTCGTGCATTTACTAACTATTTGAGATATTTGAGTATTGTGTTTCCGAAGTTTAGGATGGTATTGTGGAAACATTGTTGATATACGGCTTGTTCTTGTTTATTCTGTCTCCCTTTTAATTATGTTCATTGTTATATGGTAAGGGAGAGTAATAATGCACGAAGGGTGATGTCGTTCCATATTGTGAGTGTTAATGCACGAAGGATGATGTCGTGCCATATTGTGAGTGTTAATGCACGAAGGGTGATTCCATGCCATGTTATGAGAGTTAATGCACGAAGTGTGATGTCGTGCCGTATCTATTAATTTATACTGAGAGTGAGAGTAAAATCACGAAGGGTGACGCCATGCAATTTTTTTTCATTGTGCTTACAGTTCTTACTGGTTGAAGGATATTGACTGTTATGTTCAACATTTCTGCTGTATCTCTCGTATCTTGTGTCCCCTTTAGCATGCCCCCCTCCCAATATCATGTCCCCCTCCCAATAGTACATAGGATCGGTTGTACTCATACTACACTCTACACTTCTTGTGCAGATTTTGGTACCGACCCTAGCTATCCGTGAGGCGCATCAACTTGGACTTGTTTGTTGGAGACTCGAGGTAGATCTGCCGACGTTCGCAGACCTTGGAGTCCCCTTCTAGATCTCCTGACATCGGGGGTGAATTCGAAGAATCTTACATTTAGGGTTGTATAACCTCTTTGCTAGTTGGAATAGAACTTTTGAGCATGTATTGATTAGTTTATATACTATTTGATTAGTTTTTGGTTGATTCGACATCGAATTGAGGGTGTGAGCACATTCTTGGACCGCAAAGTAGGTCTTGAGACGAGGTAAGTCTCTTTTCTAACCCTGTAAGACAGAATTAACCCTATAGGTGAACTTAATCAATATGTACTTCTATTTGTGGGGGCTACGTATGCATGAAGTGACGATAGTCTGTGCATAGCTACTATTCATGCTTATGTCCGGGTAGATTTAGCTTTACACCATGTTTTGTTGATACTGTTTCTTGTTTATGCTTACTAATTGTTTGGATTAAACCAGAGGTTGAGGATTTCAACATTTTAAAGGTTCCTAGCTGAATTTCGTATTTTGGAAAATAATAGAGGGATATTATGATAACTTAAGAAAATCTGTTCAATTACTTCACAAGTATATTCCGCGAGCAGGGTAAATTTCCACTACTCTCATGGGAGCAGGCCGTTCGCCTCGACAGGTTAATTGATGTATCTATGGTTCGGGTCGTTCGACCCTCGATAGTGCACAATATATTTATATGTTTATTTGGATCAGGCCGTATGTACTCGGCATAATTCGTGCGTAAAGATATTGGAACCCCTTTTATATTTAATATGATTTCATGGGCTTGAAAGGTGAAAGGATTAGATGAGAGAAATGACTTGGTTCCTACTTGAAATAAAATGATTGTTTGCTTACCTTTCCTGATCTGAGTTGTATTATTATTTTATATATCATGTTTAATTTGAACTTCATTGTATTACATTTTTTCCCATAGTAAGTGTCAAAGTCGAGCCCTCGTTACTACTTCTTCGAGGTTAGACTAGATACTTATTGGGTACATGTTGTTTATGTACTCACACTACACTTCTGCACTTGATGTGCAGGATCTGAGGCAGGTGCATCTGGTTATCAGTCCGGCACGCACACTTGGCTTACGGTTCAAGACTATACGGTGAGCTTCCCTTCCGAGCCGTTTTGCAGTAGCCGAGGTATTCCTGTTGTTTTGTTCTGTCTATTTTATTTTAGACAATAGAGTAGTAAATCTTTTGTATATTCTACTAGTAGTCCATACTCTTGTGACACCAGGTCTTGACACACACACTAGACTCTTGGTTTTGGTTTATTTCATTGATCATGATTGCACTTATTAACTCTCATGTTACTTATTTCTTTATATTCATTACTTCTTGAACCTTTTCAAGATTAAAGAAAGTTGATTACTTCATAAAATCATTAAAAAAGAAATCACATAGTTTGCTCACTGTTGGCTTGCTTGGCGGCGGAGCTGGGCGCCGTCACGGCCTAAAATGGAATTGGGTCGTGAAAACTTATATGACAATTGTTATACCCCATTTAACACGGGTCAAACTAGAGTATAACATATTGGAAATATCGATTAATTTTATGAGAGTCACCACCTAATTATTTTAAAGGTGAATTAGGACACCTATTTACTAAATAATTCTTCAAGTTAACTCTGTATTTTAAAGTGTATTTAACCTCAACCTAATCAGTAAGGATTCTAGTTAATCCTATCGGGAAGGTTATGAAGCCACCTTATATGATCCATTAATCATAGTTAACCGGTCAAACTTAGGTTAATTCATTATTTAAGATAATAAATATTAAAAGCCTTTATTAGTTAAGGTTTAAAAAAACTGATTATGATAAGTCAAATTTCAAAGTTCTGAAATCAAAGCAAATTTATTTTGTTAACACTTTCCAAAACGTAAGAAAGAATAGTTAAGTTAATGTAGTGAACACTGATAAACCAATTCATATTTATAGAAAAACTGTTTGAGATTAAAGAAAGATTTCAAAATATTTTTGTCACCACTCAAACTATCAAGTCGTGATGGCGTATCGTGATACTAGGCCAACCGACTCATTATCCAACATCACAATATTTCATTTCAAAAACATTTGCTTTTCAGCTATTTAGCGATAAATATTTCGTAAAAATCCAAAACAAAGAAACAAAGGCGGAAATAAAAGCTCGACATCGGGTGCCACTAGTCACGAGCATCTACGATACAAGTCTGATAATACTAGGACTAATACAATATGACAATCTAATAAAATAACCATAAGAAGATAGGAGGGAGAAGAACAAGATTGCGATCACCATGCAGCTACCTTGTTAACTCCACAGATCGCGATGGATGAATCAACACTCGCTTGAACGTCCAGTAACACCTGGATTTGCACACAAGGTGCAGGGAGTAACGTGAGTACGCCAACTCAGTAAGTAACAACCATAAATAAAGGCTGAGTAGCAGTGACGGGTAGTAAAGCACATAAGGATCATAATAGGAAATCTTAGTGAAGAAACATACTTTCAATCAGTGTTTGAGTCAAAACATCTCGTAAAAATCCAATTTCAGTAGAAAACATTTGTAGGTATTTTTCAACAGTTTCAATAGAGGCTCAATGCAAGATAGAGTGAAAATAATGAAGTCAGGAAAGGCTCCTCGGGCAAAATATCACTCATAAACAGCCCCTCAAGCTAGCCTCACAGTCATTCATAACCAGACCCTCGTGCATAACTCACCATCACTCATGCCTCCCAATAACTTTTCACTCGGCACTCGACACTCGCACTCACTAGGTACCTGCGCTCACTAGGGGTGTGTACAGACTCCGGAGGGGCTCATTCAGCCCAAACACTATATAAAGCCAAATCATGACATAAATCACTCAGGCCCTCGGTCTATAATAAACATAATGTGGCGTGCAACCTGATCCCATATAATATCCTCACAAATCAGTCCCTCGGCCTCACTCAGTCATAAACCTCTCAAGCCACTCGGGCTTTCAGTAAAAATAAGGAACTCATCCCAAAATAATATATATGTATCAAAACAAAGTTATGCAGTAAACAGGTAAAATCATGACTGAGTATAGATTTCAAATCGAAAACAGTGAGAGGATAGTAAGAAAAGCCCCTGAGGGTCCAAACAGTCCTGGCACAAGGCCAAAACATGGCATTCATATCAAGTTATAGGAATTCTTTCAAAAACACATAGATATTATACAGTTTCAACAAAATACGCAATTCTACAGTTGCTACGGGACGAACCAAGTCACAATTCCCAAAGGTGCATGCCAACACGCCCCACACCTAGCATGTGCGTCCACTCAAAACAGTAAAAAGATACGAAATCCAGGGTTTCATACCCTCAGGACTAGATTTACAGTCGTTACTTACTTCAAACTGGACAAGACTCTTGTCCACAATGCTCTTGCCTCTCGACTCGGCCTCCAAATGCTCCAAATCTATCCAAAATCAATATTGTAAAGACCCGTAAAATTTCTATGTCTAAAATAATGCCTGATAGGTCCCTGTGCTGTTATAACTGTAGAAATTCTTAAAACGATCCTATTTTGAGTAAAAAGTATCCCAGAACTTGAAAAATTAAATTTTCCAGAATTTGCGCGTTATGCGACGCACGATGTGATCACATAACAGGTATGCGGACCTCATAGTCGTCGCATACCTGGACAGTCTACTGTCCAAAGGGAGGACAACTATGCGGCCCCGAATGCGATCGCATTTTGGGTATGCGGACCGCATAGTTGTCGCATTCTTGCCCCATGGTTTTTGCGAGGGAGGTTATGCGACGCACTATGCGATCGCATAACAGGTATGCAAACCTCATAGTGGTCGCATACTTGGTTAGTGTGGTTCCCATTTCGTCCCATTTGAAGGCCAACTATGCGATAGGAATGCAGACTGCATAGCAGGAATGCGAACGCATTCCTGACCGCATCTCTGTGTCGGGGCTCCTATTTTCTAAATTTTAAACCCGACCCCCTGTTTTATAAAACACCCCTTTCCTTAATTTTAACGAATTTATGACCAAAAATAGAGAGATAAGAAGAGAGTTCTTGAGAGAGAAGGTTTCAACATCATCCAATTTGGTTTTCCAAAATCACTCAAGCCCGAAAATTATCAAGTTATTGTCATCTTCTTCAGTCAAAGAGGTAAGTCTTCACCCTATTTCCCCAATTTCCCAGATTTTTTGCAGGAATAAAACACACATAGGTTGGGTCTTGAAAATAAAAAGTGAAATCTTGCATGCATGTGAATTAAATCCCATAATCTAGTAAAGGGAAGAATAAGTTTGGGTAATTATTCTCAAAAGGGGGTTAGTAGTCTAAAGGGTCACATAATGTTTGATAAAAATGCTCAATTAAGTACAAGATTCTTAATTCTAAGTGAACTATGTCGCACTGTGGAATAGATTGATGACACTAGACGGTCCGGTGAATTGCGATAGAAATTAAAAAAGGGGACGACTCGAGGTATGTATGGCTAACTTTAATCTTCGTATAGTCACCTTGTTGGTGTCCAAACATTCGGTATGAGTTTCTTGCTGAGTATATGTGAATTGATTTCCCGGTTTTGTTGAGGTGTGAGATTGCATTCTCTTATTTGTCTTAGTCGATTATCGTGATAATTGAGATTGTGAAAGGTGACTTCTATGTGATTACTTTAACATGTGCAAGGTTCGTTAAATGCTTGAGTATATTGGTATGAAAGAATGATGACAAACCCAAATGTGTAAATGAATCTAAGTGATAAGGGATATGTAACAAGCGATGAAGGGGAATTGTGAATTGATCTAATTGAACTAAATGACCATGGAAATATCGTATATGACTCATTGTCGGCAAGGTTTATTTAGACTAACTTCATATGGATTTTTGGTTGTAATGAATTTATATTCTTGTTAATGAATACCTTTCTGGTTGAATTAATGGATGATAAAGACTATTATGAACACATGATTATTTGGGTGTTATGAAATTGTACTCTTGATGATATGACACCCTGTGATTGAATTGTGGGTTGTTATTGTTTGCTATGAAATGTGATGGTATGGTGGGATTGGGTTGCATGCCGCAACACGAAGTAATAAGGGTGGAGAGGTAATAAGGGTGAAGTGTAATATTGTACGGTGTGATCGGGTTGCACGCCGCAACACGAAGTGATAAGGGTGGAGAGGTAACAAGGGTGGAGAGTAAAATGTAAGGTGGGAGCGGGTTGCACGCCGCAACAAGAAATGTAAGGTGGTATCGGGTTGCACGTCGCAACAAAATGTAATAAAGCTAAAATGTGATTTTGTTGAAATTAGGATCTGTAAGGCTCTCAATTGTACTTGTTGCTATATCACTGTGCACTACGTGTTGGTTCCTTTAACTGCTTTCTATCTATGCATCTCTTGATTTTACTTTGAGTAAAGTTTGCTCATACATGCTAGTACTATTCCACAGTACTAACGTCCCTTTGTCGGGGGTGCTACATCTTTTATATGGATGTAGGTGGGTCCATAGAAGGTAGCTCAGTTCGCCGTTAGTGGTGCCTCCTCCTCATCTTTCAGAAAGTACTAGTGAGCCCCACTTCCTCCCGGGGCCATGTGTAATTCATGCCATCTCTTTTGAGTCTATTATGTATTGTAAGGTATATCCGGGGCCTTGTTGCCGGCAAAGTATTGTGTAAATTTTTAGTATTCGTAGAGGCTCCGTAGCCATGATGTGGGTGTATATATGTATTTTGGGTAGTCTCTGTACGTATTCAGAAATCGTGGTCCGTATTGGAAAGTTATGTATTGTTTATGCTTTGGGAATCAAATTGTTGAAATGCTAAAAGAGAAATGAACTTAAGTTTGTAAATCCACGCTTAAAACCTAAGTTGTTATTTCTTATGGAATATGGTGCATAGTATATACTGGGGAAACATGTTGAATAGGAAAGGCAATCCAGGTCCACTTGACCGGGTTCACCCGGCTAGATGCCGGTCTCGTCCCTCGGTTTTGGGGCGTGACAAACTTGGTATCAGAGCCTAAGTTTTTCAAAGTGTCCTAGGATGTCTCAGAGCCGTGTCTAGTAGAGCCCTTCTTATCGGTGTGTTGTCGACCACATCTATAATTAGGGGGCTGCATGGACATTTAGGAAAGTACCCTTTTATTGCTATTCTATATCGTGCGATGTGGTGGAAGGTGGGTTGTCTATCCCTAACTCGTGCATTGTTCTGAATTTTAGTAAATGGCACCCAAGAAGAAATCTCGACTCGTCCTAGAGGCCAATGCCACCCCAGGAGTTACTGTGAATTCTTTATCTGGTGGTGCGGGTGAGAATGATTCCTCGGCCCTGAATCGGCCTGACTCTTCCATCCCAGGCCAGGATATTCCTATTCCTGCTCCAGCGGAGAGTGCTACAGTCCCTCCTGCTGATGTTCCTAATCCTTCTTCAGTCCCAGCTTCCAGTCCCAGTATTTCTGATGGGGACCTCAGGGGAGCTATTCAGATGTTAACCCAGTTAGTGGCCTCCCAGGCCCAAAACTCGCATGCTGCCACTGCATCCTCTAGCGAGCAAGGGGATTCTTCGTGTTCCAGGGTCAACCAGTTTCTGCGGTTAGCCCCTCCAGAGTTCACAGGCACCGACCTAGAGGCTGACCCTCAGGAGTTCATTGATGAGATGTACAAGACCCTCCGAGTTATGAGGGCTACTGAGATAGAGGGGGTTGAGTTGGCTTCCTATCATCTGAAGGGAGCGGCATATTCGTGGTTTGAAATGTGGGAGAGTTCCCGTGGGGAGGGGAGCCCTCCGACAAAGTGGGATGAGTTTGTTGATGCCTTCATGGATCATTTCTTACCTGCCAAGACTATAGCAGCCCGTGCTGCGTAGTTCGAGGTCCTTAAGCAGGGCAACATGAGTGTGTGGAAGTATCATATGGAGTTTGTGCGCTTGTCCAAATATGTTGTTCACATGATGCTAACTACGGAGGCTAGAGTTCGTCGGTTTGTTCAGGGCCTTGGTCCCTTGGTTATTAATGAAGTTTCTACAACTGCCTTGCATTCGGATATGAATTATGGGAAAATAGTGGGATTCGCCCAGGCTACAGAGGCTCGGAAATTGAAAATAAGGATGGAGAGAGAGAGCAGTAGTAGGTCCCGGTCAGCGGTCAACCCTGGGAGCTCAGTTAGAGGTGTGAGATCAGCCCTTGGGAGAGGATCATCAGGGCCATCTCATTCATATTCTCAGCCCTCAGCCAGTGCGCCGCCATCAGGGCACAATTATCAGCAGGGAGGCTATTTTAGACCCGGTTCAGATAGTAGGAGGTTCCATCAGTCGGGTCGTTCCGGTGGGAAGTTTTAGCAGTAGCGGAGGGTCCCATGCCCTAAGTGTGGGAGATTTCATATCCAGCGAGACTGCCGCGCACCCAGTCAGGGCGCGGGTAGGGGTACTGCTCAGCCATCCATCTCTTCAGCCACTACATTTTCGGCACGCCCTCCAGCTCCAGCAGGGTGCGGTACAGTTAGGGGTGGAGCACAGGGTCGAGGGGGACCCAGTCGGTTCTATGCTTTGAGTGGTCGCCAGAATGCAGAGGCTTCCCCAGATGTGGTCACAAGTATTCTGATTGTTCAGTCACACGATGTTTATGCTCTTATTAATATCGGATCTTCTTTGTCATATGTTACTCCATTTAATCCTTCAAGTCTTGGGATAGAACCCGAACAACTTCACGAGTCGTTCTCTGTGTCGACTCCGGTTGGCGATTCTATTGCGGCCGTGCGAGTCTATAGAAATTATGTTGTCACGGTGCATGGTCGGGATACCACGTCTGATCTTATTGAGTTAGGAATGGTAGATTTTGATATAATTATGGGGATGCATTGGCTCTATTCGTGCTTTGCTAAACTCGACTGCCGAACCAGAATTATGAGGCTCGAGTTTCGTAATGAATCAGTTATCAAGTGGGAGGGGAATAATGTTGCACCAAGAGGTAGAATCATTTCCTACCTTAAGACCTCAAAGATAATCAGGAAAGGGTGCATCTATCATTTGGTTCGGGTTGCGGACGCCACCTTAGAGGTGCCTGCCCCCGAGTCTATACCGGTTGTGAACGAGTTTCTTGAAGTGTTTCTGGACGAGCTTCCTGGGATTCCACCAGATAGAGAGATCGATTTCGGGATTGATGTATTGCCAGATACGTAGCCAATATCTATTCCACCTTACAGGATGGCGCCAACAGAATTAAGGGAGTTGAAAAAACAATTGAAAGATCTATCAGAAAAAGGTTTCATTCGGCCAAGTGTGTCGCCTTGGGGCACACTGATCCTTTTTGTCAGAAAGAAAAACGGATCGCTTCGGATGTGTATTGATTATCGACATCTCAACAAGGTCACCATCAAGAATAAGTATCCATTTCCTCAGATAAATGATTTGTTCGACCAGTTGCAAGGTGCTAAGTTCTTCTTAAATATTGATTTGCGGTCCAGGTATCATCAGTTAAAAATCAGGGAGCAGAATATTCCTAAGATTGACTTCAGGACTCGATATGGTCACTTTGAATTTCTGGTAATGTCTTTTGGGCTAACCAACGCCCCAACATCTTTTATGGACCTTATGAATCGGGTTTTCAAACCGTTTCTCGACTCCTTTGTGATTGTCTTCATTGACGATATTCTTGTTTATTCGCGGAGTTAGGAGGATCATGCTAATCACCTCAGGGCAGTTCTGGAGACTCTTCATCAGCACCAATTGTATGAAAAGTTTTCAAAATGTGAGTTTTGGCTAGAATCAGTCACCTTTTTGGGCCATGTTGTTTCCAGTGAACGGATTCAGGTTGATCCCCAAAAGATTGCAGTAGTAAAGTTGGCCTAGGCCAACGACCCCGACAGAGATTCGCAGTTTCTTGGGTCTAGCTGGGTATTATCGGAGGTTCGTGGAGGGATTATCTACTCTCACCTCCCCATTGACTAAGCTGACGTAGAAAGCAGTTAAGTTTCAGTGGTCCGATGCATGTGAAAGGAGCTTTAAGGAATTAAAGTCGAGATTGACTTTGACACTAGTGTTGACCTTTGCAGAAGGTTCAGAGGGGTTTGTGGTTTATTGTGATGCTTCGAGGGTTGGTTTGGGGTGTGTGTTGATAAAATATAGTAAAGTCATAGTGTATGCTTCAAGGCAGCTCAAGAATCACGAGAAGAATTATCCGACGCATGATTTGGAGCTTGTGGCGGTTGTGTTTGAATTAAAAATCAAGCGTCATTATCTTTATAGGGTCCATGTGGACGTGTTCACATACCACAAGAGTCTTCAATATTTATTGACGCAGAAGGAGTTGAACTTAAGGTAGCGAAGGTGGTTAGAATTGCTCAAGGACTATGATATGAATATTTTGTACCACCCAGGGAAGGCGAATGTGGTAGCCTACGCTCTTAGTCAAAAATCCATGGGTAGCTTGGCACATTTGGAAGTCGGACAAAGGCTTTTGGCTTGGGAAGTTCATCAATTGGCTAGTTTGGGGGTCTGTCTTTCGACCTCAGATGAAGGGGATGTCCTGGTGCGTAATGGAGCAGAATCTTCGCTTGTAGCTGAAGTCAAGGGAAAGCAATTCAGGGATCCGGCTTTGGCACAATTGAGGGAAGCAATTTTGAATCACAAGACTTCAACAATCTCACTCGGCAATGATGACGGTGTCAAGATAGGTTATGTGTTCCAAATGTGGATGATCTCCGGGAAAGGGTGATGGCAGAGGCTCATAATTCCAGGTATTCCGTACACCCAGGTTCTATGAAAATGTATCACGATCTGAAGGAAATTTATTGGTGGAATGGTATGAAGAGGGGTGTGGCGGATTTTGTGGCTAAGTGTTCAAATTGTCAGCAAGTGAAGGCCGAGCATCAGAGGCCCAGTGGATTGACGCAGCTTATGGAAATATCGATGTGGAAATGGGAGATGATCAATATGGACTTTGTGGTGGGGTTACCTCACACTCCACGTAGGTTCAATTCGATTTGGGTGTTAGTGGATCGACTCACGAAGTCGACGCATTTCTTGACAGTCAAGTCCACCAATACTACAGAACAATACGTTCACTTGTATATCAAAGAAATAGTCAGGCTCCATGGCACTCCAGTATCTATTATCTCGGATCGAGGGGCCTAGTTCACAGCTAACTTTTGGAAGAAATTTCAGCAAGGTTTGGGTACTCAGGTAAATCTCAGCACATCAATCCATCCACAAACTGATGGGCAGGCAGATCGGACTATTCAGACGCTTGAAAATATGTTGCGGGCTTGTGTATTAGATTTCAAAGGTAGCTGGGATGATCAGTTGCCACTTATAGAATTTTCTTATAATAACAGTTTCCATGTTAGTATTCAGATGGCCCCATTTGAGGCATTGTACGGAAGGAGATGTAGATCTCCAATCGGATGGTTTGAGGTTGGTGAGGAAGAATTGTTAGGACCCGACCTTGTGCACCAAGCTGTGGAAAAAGTTAGAGTCATTCAGGAGAGGATGAAAACTGCTCAGAGTCGTCAGAAATCCTTTGCGGACGTTTGTCGTAGAGAATTGGAATTCCAAGTAGATGATTGGGTATTCTTGATGGTCTTTCCCATGAAGGGAGTAATGTGGCTTGGGAAAAAGGGGAAATTGAGCCCATGGTATGTCGGGCCATATAGGATTTCTCAAAGGATAGGACAGGTGGCTTATAGGCCGGAATTGCCCCCTGAGATGTCATTAGTGCACCCGGTGTTCCATGTGTCTATGTTGAAGAAAGTGGTTGGAGATCCATCAACTATCATGCCAGTTGATACTATTGAGGTTAATGAAGAATTATTGTATGAAGAGGTTCCGGTTGCTATTCTTGATAGGCAAGTCCTTAGATTGAGGAACAAAGAAATCGCTTCAGTTAAAGTGTTGTGGCGAAGTCAGCAAGTTGAGTAAGCCACGTGGGAAGCAGAAAATGAAATGAAAGAAAAATATCCCCATTTGTTTGAATAAGTCTAGTAGTGATCGTGCGAACTGTCATCTCTAAACAAATTATATGTTATGTTCAGGTTTGTGCAAAAGCACCCCATTTTCCCCTAATTGCTCTACTATTGCAACTTCTCAAGTTGTGCCATAATTGTGTATGTTATGATTATCTGAGTAATGTGCAACCCCTTGGAGTAAATGAAATTATGTGAAACTCATGTGATGGTTAGATGATTAATTGAACTATAGATTAGTAATGGTTAATCGAAGAGTAGATTGGTAATTATTAATTGAAGTGTATATGGCATGTTGAAGTAATTGAATTATATGGGACTTGTCGAGGGGACAAAATTATGTGCAAGTCCATGAAATAACTAGTTATGTGTGGAATTGGTTAAGAACATGTGTTTCGGGGGCTCTCTGGCAGGTAGATAGGCCTAATTACAGAGGAAACTCTGGCAAAATTTTCAGAAAATATCGGAGTTAGAAAAAAATTGGGGGTTGACATATTGTGTTTTCAAAACCAAATGATTTCCCGATCCTCATTTTAGGATGAATGATTTTAAGTGGGGGAGGATGTAAAAACCCGTAAAATTTCTATGTCTAAAATAATGCCCGAATAGGTCCCTATGCTGTTATAACTGTAGAAATTCTTAAACGGTCCTATTTTGAGTAAAACGTATCCCAGAACTTGAAAAATTAAATTTTCTAGAATTTGCGCGTTATATAACGCACTATCCGATCGCATAACAGGTATGCGGACCGCATAGTGGTCGCATACCTGGATAGTCTACTGTCCAAAGGGAGGACAACTATGCGGCCTTGAATGCGATCGCATTTTTGGTATGAGGATGACATAGTTGTCGCATTCTTTCCCCATGGTTTTTGCGAGGGAGGTTATGTGACGCACTATGCGATCGCATAACAGGTATGCGAACCGCATAGTGGTCGCATACCTGGTCAGTGTGGTTCCCATTTCGGCCCATTTGAAGGCCAACTATGCGACAAGAATGCAGATCGCATAGCAGGAATGCGATCGCATTCCTCACCGCATCTCTATGTCGGGGCTCCTGTTTTCTAAATTTTAAACCCGACCCCCTGTTCTATAGCCGGGGCCTTGTTGCCGGCAAAGTATTGTGTAAATTCCTAGTATTCGTAGAGGCTCCATAGACATGATGTGGGTGTATATATGTATTTTGGGTAGTCTCTGTACGTATTCAGAAATCGTGGTCCGTATTGGAAAGTTATGTATGTATTGTGTATGCTTTGGGAATCAAATTGTTGAAATGCTAAAAGAGAAATGAACTTATGTTTGTAAATCCACGCTTAAATCCTAAGTTGTTATTTCATATGGAATATGGTGCATTGTATATACGGGGGAAACACGTTGGGTAGGAAGGCAATCCAGGTCCGCTTGACCGGGTTCACCCGGTTAGGTGCCAGTCTCGTCCCTCAGTTTTGGGGCGTGACAAGTATATTATCATCAATATACGCTAAAGGAATGAATTCCACACGAAAATGATCAAATTAGACCAAGAATCCCGAATTTGGTTCACACCTGGCCCCGAGCCCACGTCTCAAAACTCGAAAAAAATTACAAAACTAGAAAGCCCATTCTCTCACGAGTCCAACTACACCAAGTTTATCAAAATACGACCTCGTTTGACCCCTCAAATCCCCAAATCAAACTCTCCAATTACCAAACCCTAATCCCCTCAAATCCATCCATAATTTCTACTAATTACATGCTTAAAAAACTGAAAATTAACATAATCACGAGTATTAAGCTCAAATAACTTACTGCAATGTAAACCCCTTTGCTTCCTTCTTCAAAATCACCCCAAAAGCTCCAAAAACGGATTAGAAATTGTGATGAATGACCAAAAAATTGCGAAGTCCCCAATTTATACCTTTTGTCCAGTACTTCCACATCTGCGACCCATCAGTCGCTTCTGCGACGCTGTACTTGCGGAAAATCCATCGCAGGTGCGGTTCCCACTTAAATCCTTAGAATCCATTTTTGCGGTTAATCTCTCGCTCCTGCAGTCCCGCAGGTGCAAATATTCCTCTGCATATGCGACTCCTAACCTGGCCCTCCTTTTCCGCATCTGCGGCTTCCCCAACGCATCTGCAACATCGCACATGCGGTCCCCACTCCGCAGGTCTGGAAACATCAGAAGCAGCAACATCAGCTGCCTTATTCCATTTCCAAACTCTCCGCTAACCATCCGAAATCATCCCGAGGCCCTCGAGACCTCAACCAATAACACCAACAAGTCACATACCAACATACAAACTAGGTGGATCCTTCGGAACACTCAAAACAACAACAAAACATCAAATCAACCTCGGATTCAAGCCTAAGAATTTCTAAACTTCCAATTTCCGCAAACAACGCCGAAACCTATCCAATCTCATCCGAATAACCTCAATTTTCACACACACGCTACGAATGAGTCTACGAACCTACTCAAACTTTCGGAATTCCATCCCAACCCCGATATCTAATTTCCACTGCTGACCAGAAATCGCAAAATTTCCAATTTCGCCAATTCAAGCCTAATTTTACCACGGACCTCCAAATTACATTCCGAACACGCTCCTAAGTCCAAAATCAGCAAAAAGAGCTATTTGAACCCTTAAAAACCCCAAATCTGAGAACGGTTACTCATAAGTCAACTTTCGGTTTACTTTTCCAACGTAACTTCCTAAATAAGAGACTAAGTGTCTCATTCCACTCCAAAACCACTCCGAACTCGAAGCAGCCAACCCGATACCATAAAATACAGCTGAACAACAAATAAAGAAGCAGAAATGCGGGAAACGGGGCTATAACTCTCGGAATGACTGGCCGGGTCATTACATCCTCCCCCTCTTAAACAAACGTTCATCCTCGAATGAGTCTAGAAACATACCTGGAGCCTCAAATAGGTGTGGATATCTGCTCTTCATCTCTCGCTTGGTTTCCCTGATGGCCTCCTCCACAGGGTGCCCTCTCCATTGCACCTTTACTGAAGCTATGTCCTTTGACCTCAACCTTCGAACCTGCCGATCCAAAATAGCCACTAGCTCCAAATCATAAGTCATATCACCCTCCAACTGAACTTGCTGAAGTCCAAAGTATGGGGCAGGTCGCCAACATACTTCCGAAGCATGGAAACATGAAACACCGGATGCACACTCGACAAGTTGGGTGGAAAAGCAAGCTCATAGGCCACCTTCCCAATCCTCCGAAGTACCTCAAACATACCAATAAACCGGGGGCTCACCTTTCCCTTCTTCCCAAACCTCATAACACCCTTCATGGGCGATACCTTTAGCAAGACCTTCTCCCCAATCATGAAAGATACATCACGAACCTTCCTGTCCGCATAGCTCTTCCGTTTAGACTGCGTCATGCGAAGCCGCTCCTGAATCAACTTCACCTTATCCAAAGCATCCTGCACCAAATATGTACCCAAGAGTCTAGCCTCACCCGGCTCAAACGAACCAATTGGAGATCTACACCTATTTCCATATAAAGCCTCATAAGGGGCCATCTGAATACTCACCTGATAAATGTTGTTATACGCAAACTCCGCGAGCGGAAAAAACTTGTCCCATGAACCTCAAAGTCAATAACACAAGCACGCAGCATGTCCTCCAAAATCTGAATAGTGCGCTCGGACCTCCTGTCCGTCTGAGGGTGAAGAGTTATGCTCAACTCGACCTGAGTACCCAACTCTCGCTGCACGGCCCTACAAAATTGCAATGTGAACTGAGTACCTCTATCAAAAATGATGAAAACTGGGACGGACAATCTCTCGAATATAAATCTCAACGAACCGCTCCGAAGTGTAAGTAGTACCAACAGGAATGAAGTGCGTGGACTTGGTCTGCCGATCCACAATAACCCAAATAACATCGAACATCCTCGACGTTCGTGGGAGCCTAAGTACAAAGTACATGATTATCCGCTCCCACCCCCACTCCGAAAATCCAACCTCTGAAGCAATCCACCCCGTCTCTGATGCTCATACTTAACCTGTTGACAATTGAGACACCGAGCTACAAGAATCCCGGTACATCTTCGCGGCACCCGGATGGATGGAATACCGTGAGTTGTGGGCCTCCTCAAGAATCATGTCACAAACCAAACCAATGGGCCACGACAGGCACCTGGTACCTTACTCAATCGAGTACCAACGTAACGTATCTTTCTTATTACATCATCATATACACGTGACATACGGGCCTAAAAGGCCAACATGATCATTTATAAACTCAAAACATAGGCCGACAAGGCCGTACAATCTTTTACGTACACGACATATCTCTACAAGCCTCTAAGAGTACATAAATATCATAAAGGTCGGGACAGGGCCCCGCCATACTAATCAGTACATGTCCTAATCTTACTGACCACATAACCAACTCCGGAGTAAATGGAGCGCACTAACACCTTCTGCTGAGATGATAGCCTACTTGGAGGACTCTCGACCTGTCTATCAGGACATGCGGGCATGAAACGTAGCGTCCCCAAGCACAAGGGACGTCAGTACGAATAATGTACCAAGTATGTAGGCACATAAATAAGTATATAACAGACCTGGAAGAAATATAGAGTAAATGACTCCATCAGCAAATCTGGATAACTCTGTAAATCATGAAATAATTATAGTGTCATGCATATGCATATGAATGTCATGTCATGCATAGGTACATATTTCATAACATCATCAGGCCTTTGAGGGCATCCCATCATATCATATCGGCCAATGTGGGAAAAATCATCAACATATACCAGCTGATCAGGTGGTGGTGCGTATATAACTCCATAACCTTTACCATATACGTATATAATGTCGTCTGAGTCATGGGTCCATGTACATGTATAAAATCTCTCGACATGTCATAAGACCATTATACCTTTGATTAATATCATGAAACAAACTTTATCAACTTACGTATTTTTTGAGACCCATGAACAGACGAAAATAATAATTCACATGGGGAATCAAAAATATAGACACCCCTAGTATTTCTATGAATAGAGTAATTTATTAAAATCGTGCATTTGCTCGTTTCTTCTGTATAATTTGGATCATGCCAAAAGAAAGAAGGGATAGCCTTAATATACTTGGAGTAGGAAAAACTTCGTATAATATTCTTAGAGAAGATAGAACCGTACTCCTTTATTATGTTGCTACGATTCTAACAAATTCTCGTTGGAAGCCTTAGTGAATTGAATTTTAGCTTCTGTTCCTAACGTATTTTGAACTAAGAAAATGGTATCTGTTTCTTTCTCTTTGGATATAAACGTCCTTGGTTCTCTTTTTGTCCAAAATGAAAAATGGAAACAAAGACTTATCTTTGTTCTGATTGTTATCTAAAATAAATAACGGAAACAAAGACTTGTGGTAAGTTTTACCTATTAAATTAAAGACTTAGATCATGAAGGCTTCTATCTTGAAGTCTTCAACGTTACCATTAAGCACTTTAACCTTGAAGACTTAAGTCTTGAATTCTTTATGAATAAGTACTTTAATGTCTTGCAACCTTTCCCTCAATTTTATGAGTCATATGTACATAGACATAGTGGCTTCCACATGGGGTGGGGGTGGAAAATATTAATTATTATCCACTTATTAGGTAATTAGGTAATGTCCCGTTACTCGGTAATTAACCAATTACCCGTGAAATTAAGAATTATCCCAAATTACTTACAATATTGCTCATTTTTAGCATACCTTATACACCTCACTATCATGGCAATGTGGTACCTTATATGGTACTAGTCCACAAATACCGGGTATTTTAGCTCGGGCCGTATTTTATCTCAAAATGTCAAACTTTGACGAAATTCATTTTATTTGATTTCCTTACCATCTCACCTTCACCAATTTACTCATCACTTGTTTAAAAGAGCATAATGCTTATAATCACAAAATAATTTCATTCCCGAACTTGCGTCGATTAACTTACGACAAAACTTTAACATTCGAAAGTGCGGGATGTACCATCTCATTTCGAAGCTTCCATTAATTTATTGATGGCATACTTTCATGTATGAAAATATGGGGTGTATCATCATTCTCCCCTTTGAAACATTCGTCCTCGAATGTTGAACGATGTACTTATAATTTTCATAGCTTATGCCTTTCGAATATATTAGTACTCTCCTTTCTATCTAGGCAACCGTTCTGTGAATAATTGCAAAGTCTAGGGCATTCCCCCCTTTAGTCCTCTTTCCCATATCACGACTTGTGGTCGAACTCTTTCCAATCTCATAAGTGTTGCTACCTTCTGTCATAGATCCATTTATCGATCCGTATGACTTTATTGCCATAACTCTTACTTTGATTTATCGTTACTGAGGGTTGCTACTGAACTCCAGATTACTTTCGTTTCTTATCCCATATATATAGATCTAAATCATTTAATGCTTCCTAATTACCGTTCATCTTAAGAATAACAACCTAATCTCATCTCATACTTTGTGACTTTTATCCATTTATTGTTTTCACCTCAATATTAATTTACAATATACTACTGATAACTTGAAACTTCTTACGTCATACCTTGCCTCTAGGGCTTATGTTTCATTGAGGAATATTTGAAGTGATTTTTCTAATCCACTTAGGGGTGATCCTATACTTCAATGACCATATTTTATAGCATCCCAATGTGATTCAGTTACGTGGGTATTTTAATCCCGTACAATTCATGAACCCCCTTTTTTTTCTTCAAATCATTACTCAATCAAAGACCCAAACGTCATCCTTTATCTATCACAATTACACCCTTATTCTAATTACCAGGGTATCATTCCATCTTTTCTAAATGCTATTAGTCTTAAATCATGAGGTCTATAATTTTCTAGGTCCAGTAATCAGACTCTTGATTTACTTAGTTGATGTAACTCTTTAGTTTCCTCTTCCCTTTGAACAACCTTTATGTAGGCTTAATCTATATTTCGATCTGTGGCTCATGGTATTAGTCATTACTTTAGACTTTCATGGACATTATGGAATATCCATGATACAATCCTCTAACAATTCAACCCTTTGTCTATGACCTAGGCTCAATTCTTTCTTTTATCTTATACCGGAATCTTCTACGGCTGTATGCTTGTCAACATAAATGCTATATAATACCCCAAAATCTCAAGTGCATTCATAATGTAATTATCTCTGGATCATTGATCGAATAATTCCTTTCATTCCGTCTCAAATTTCTTTAAATTCAAGCAATTGCTTTTCCTGGTCGTTCTGCCCCCTTGTTGCATGCATACTTAACTTATCTTAGTTCCCACGCATTTTGGAATTCCATACAACTCATATGATCTTGAATATCACTTCTGATTTTACCTCCCGTTCATTAGCCAAGGTAGGTGCCATTTACTTATGGAGTGCATACAATGTTGTTGTGAGGCTGTTGTTATAAGACCATTTTCTCCTTAGGTCACTGAGCTTAGGTTGAAGCCTTTTTTCTTAATTCCTCAGCTAGTCTTTCATTGTAGTACTTAGGGTGAACCCTCGACTCTTGTAAAGCTGTGAGCTTATTACAGACCCATTTGATGTCCTTCCTTGTATATAACTATCTGTAGTTGCTTACCTCCATGCCCTTGTGCTTGTAAGGTCGCTTCTGAACTGATATTTTGACTGTCTTCCCAGTGGAACTTTCTTTTATCTCCATAACAATCATATGTTACCTTTAACTACCCCGACTCCTGTTTGGATATATCTAAAGTATTATAATGACATTACTGCGAGGATGAATTTTCCATGTTGGGTTTTACTATGCTTATCTTACACGATATGCTGACTCGTCTGTAACCTCCTATTTAGCCATAACTGGGATTTTCCTGATCAATTACTAACTACTCGTTGGCCCATTATCATGTCAATATTCCGCGTAATCTTTCTTTGGTTATTTCCTTTGTCTTAACTTACATCTTGCACTGGCTTCTTATTTATTAATAACATCTCGCGCATGAACCTTTACTTCCTCTCCTTGACTTCGTGCTTGCACAATATTCCGAAATCATAGCGTATCTGTAGAATTTGGATAAGTTTCATATCATTCCTTTTTCATTTTTTATTGCATTCTTCCTTTTCCATTCCATCACTAGAACCACTTAATTCTGATTTAATGCCACATCACTCCATAAACCCCCCCCCCCCTTTTGGGGAGTATTAAGAGCTGAAGCCATGAGGATCTACCTATAGATGTTTTACCTCTTCATCTTTGGCATCGTTTCACAACATTACTGATCCTTACTCGCCTTGCAGCAATCCTTCTATACCAAGGATAACAAATTCCCTTACTCGCGATGGTGACAATTAGTGCAACTAGCACATACAGTCCCTTAAGCTTAACTTTGATCACGTTGCTTGCTTTAGGGAAGCGTCTTCCTGAATGACCTTTCTCTGAATTTCTTATGAATCTTCTTCTGCTGTCCATTCTATTATGGCTGGAACACAAATCTGAAATTCTCATGATATTGACCATTGTCAAATCACTCAATCCTTAATTCATGTTTGGTTTACCTTGTTCACCTGTCCATACTGATTTCTATTACTCTGGGGTCTAAGTTTTGCTTCTGGTAGTCGCGTTGGAGTCACGAGCTTATTTCTCGAAATGAGGATGTGAATTTTTGGCCTATATTCTTTTGTTGCCTCAAGGCCTGTCACCTCTCGCCCCTTTTCTTCATTTGACTATAGATTCTGTAACACTCTACTGTTGTCGCCCATGTATCACATATTACTCAAAATTCTTCCTCATCTCTCTTCTCATTACCCTGCTAATATTTCTGCCTATCCCTTTCTTGTGAAAACTTCAACAAGACATTAGCTTTTAGCTCTCCTTGCTTCATTCATCGGCTCTTCGGGTTGCTCAACGTCCTTGCTCTACTAGGGACGAGAGTCACACTTAAGGTAATATTTATCCATTCCATGCATTTCAGTGCCTATCTTCGGCTTTTTTTTAAAATTTTTTAAATTTTTTATCATGCTAGTATTCATATCTAATTGTAATATTCTAGAGTGCATCACCTGGGTGCCTCACAGCTTTGTAATATCCTTCGAAAATGTCAACTAACACAACAATCCATCTACTATTTTGGGTTACTCCAACCCCATCCGGATCCTAATATCCTATTCTTTTCTTAAACTAAACATGTTATCCCCCAGTAAGGTATAACTGAGATGGGTGTGGCTAATTCTACATACGTCGGTTACTGTTGAAGATAAGTCACAATGCTTATACTTTTCTGCCGGAGTTGAAAATACCGATAGTCTTCATTAACTAGGTACCTCGTACCCTTCTTATCTTGCTCCTTTACTTGTTGAAGCTTGTATCTATTCTTTCCTTAAGGCTCCTTATCAAGAAGCTTACACGTAAGGTACACACATGTTCTACTGAAGACCTCACATTTGTCCATCATAGGAATGATGCAAACTCGAGTTCCTTTAACTCAACTCTTCCACGACTATATCTCTACTAACCATCATACTGGATATAGGTATCACTGTATAATGAGTAATATAGAGTTTAGGAAATTGAGTTGTTACAACCAAGCTCTACCACACAATCTGGAGTAAGGAGAAAGAGTGACAGTCCTAAATGCTCTGTAGCCTCCTGCTTATAAGCGTGGTGCATGACACACCCATAAACAAGACTCTACTAGACATGGCTTGTAGACTACCTAGGATAGAACTGCTCTGAAACCACTTTTGTCACGACCCAAACTGATGGGCCACGACGGGCACCCGGTACCTTACTCAACCTAGTACCAACGTAACGTATCTTTCTTATTACATCATCATATACACGTGACATACGTGCCTAATAGGTCAACATGATTATTTATAAACTTAAAACATAGGCCGACAGGGCCGTACAATCATTTATGTACACGACATATGTCTACAAGCCTCTAAGAGTACATAAATGTCATAAAGGTCAGGACATGACCCCGCCATACTAATCAGTACATGTCCTAATCTTACTGACCATATAAGCAACTTCAGAGAAAATGAAGCGCACCAACACCTTCCACTGAGCTGATAGCCTACTTGGAGGACTCTCGACCTGTCTATCAGGACTTGCGGGCATGAAACGCAGCATCACCAAGAAAAAGGGATGTCAGTACGAATAATGTACCGAGTATGTAGGGCACATAAATAAGTACATAACAGACATGGAAGAAATATAGAGTAAATGACTCAATCTGTAAATCTGGATAACTCTGTAAATCATGAAATAATTATATTGTCATGCATATGCGTATGAATGTCATGTCGTGCATAGGTACATATTTCATAACGTCATCAGGCCTCTGAGGGCATCCCATCATATCATATCGACCATTATGGGCAAAATCATCAACATATACCAGCCGATCGGGTGGTGGTGTGTATATAACGCCATAACCTTTTCCATATCCCATATACTATATATATATATATATATATATACACGCGTATATAGCGCCGTCTGAGTCATGGGTCAATGTACATGTATAAATGAATGCAATGCATGAGAAGTACATCAATAAAATCTCTCGACATGTCATAAGACCATTATACCTCTGATTAATATCATGAAACAAACTTTAGCAACCTACATATTTTCTGAGACCCATGAACAAACGAAAATAATAATTCATATGGGGAATCAAGAATATAGACACCCCTTGTATTTCTATGAATAGAGTTATTTATGGAAACCGTGTGTTTGCTCGTTTCGTCTGTATAATTTGGATCATGACAAAAGAAAGAAGAGATAGCCTTAACATACCTGGAGTAGGAAAAACTCCGTATAATATTCTTGGAGAAGATTGCACCGTACTCCTTTAGAACCGCAAAATTTTACGTTGCTATGATTCTAACAAATTCTCGTTGTAAGCCTTCATGAATTGAGTTTTAGCTTATGTTCCTAACGTATTTTAAACTAACAAAATTGTATCTGTTTCTTGCTCTTTGGATATGAACGTCCTTGGTTCTCTTTTTGTCCAAAATGAAAAATGGAAACAAAGACTTATCTTTGTTCTGATTTTTATCTAAAATAAAGAAAGGAAACAAAGACTTGCAGTAAGTCTTACCTATTAAATTCAAGACTTGGATCATGAAGGCTTCTATCTTGAAGTCTTCAACGTTACCATTAAGCCTTTAACCTTAAAGACTTAAGTCTTGAATTCTTTATGACTAAGTACTTTAATGTCTTGCCACCTTTCCCTCAATTGTATGAGTCATATGCACATAGACATAGTGGCTTACACGTAGGGTGGGGTGTGAAATATTAATCATTATCCATTTATTAGGTAATTAGGTAATGTCCTGTTACCCGATAGTTAACCAATTACATGTAAAATAAAGAATTATCAAAAATTACTTAAAATATTGCTCATTTTTAGCATATCTTATACACCTCACTATCATGGCCATGTGGTACCTTATATGGTACTAGTCCACAAATACCAGGTATTTTAGCTCGGGCCGTATTTTATCCCAAAATGTCAAACTTCGACGAAATTCATTTTCTTTGATTTGCTTACCCTCTCACCTTCATCAATTTACTCATCACTTGTTTAAAATAGCATATTGCTTATAATCACAAAATAATTTCATTCCCGAACTTGCATCGATTAACTTACGATGAAACTTTAACATTCGAAAGTACGAGATGTACCATCTCATTTCGGACCTTCCATTCATTTGTTTATGGAATACTTTCATGTATGAAAACATGGGTTGTAACAAAATAAACTTTTGAAGCCCATCTACATTAGGAACACATATCCGGCCCTGCATCCTCATCCCACCGTCATCACCAATAGTCACATCCCTATCATCACCTAGCCGGACCCTGTCCTGAAGAATGAGCAAGTGTGGATCATTATACTAGCGCTCCCTGATACAGTCATTAAGAGAAGACCTGGAGACTACACAAGCCAATACACGACTAGGCTCTGATATCTCCAATCTCACAAGCTGGGCCGCTAAGATCTGAACATCCAATGCTAAATGCCTCTCTGCTGCTGGAAGGTATGCTAAACTCCCCAAACTCTCTGCCCGGCGACTCAAGGCATCGGCCACTACATTTGCCTTTCCCGGGTTGTATAGAATAGTGATGTCATAGTCCTTGAGAAGGTCCAACCATCTCTGCTGACACAAATTAAGATCCTTCTGCTTCAACAGATGCTACAGACACGGGTGATCAGTATAAATCTCACAATGGACCCCATACAAATAATGAGGCCAGATCTTCAAGGCGTGAACAATGGCTGCTAACTCAAGATCATGCACCGGATAATTCCTTTCATGGGTCTTCAACTGGCGTGAGGCGTAGGAAATCACCCTACCCTCCTGCATAAAAACATAATTAATGCCTATCCTCGAGGAATCACAATACACGGTATAAGAACCTGAAGCTGATGGCAAAACCAACACTCAAGTTGTGGTCAAAACAATCTAGAGCTTCTGAAAGCTCTCCTCACACTCGTACGACCACTTGAATGGAGCACCCTTCTGGGTCAATTTGGTCAAGAGTGAAGCAATATATTAAAATCCCTCCACAAAGAGATGGTAATATCCCGCCAAACTAAGAAATCTCCTAATCTTCGTAGCTGAGGACGGTCTAGGCCAAATCTGCACCACCTCTATCTTCTTCGGATCCAGCTGAATACCCTCACTGGACACCACGTGCCCCAAGAATGGTATCGAGCCAAGACAAAACTCAGACTTGGAGAACTTTGCAAAAAATTTCTCCTCCCTCAATCACTGTAATACAGTCCTCAAATGCTGGGCATGCTCCTCCTGGCTACGAGAGTACACCAGGATGTCATTAATGAACACACTAACGAAGGAATCCAAATATGGCTGGAATACACTATTCATCAAATGCATGAACGATGTTGGGGCATTAGTCAGCCCAAAAGACATCACCAAGAACTCATAATGGCCATAACGGGTCCTGAAAGCTATGTTAGGAATATTCGAATCCCGAATCTTCAGCTGATGATACCCGAACCTCAAATCAATCTTAGAGAACACCCTCGCTCCCTGAAACTGGTCAAATAAATCATCAATACGAGGCAAAGGATACTTGTTCTTGACTGTGATCTTGTTCAACTGTATGTAACCATGTTCAACTGTCTGTAACCAATACATATTCTCATGGAACCATCCATCTTCTTCACAAATAGAACCAGTGCACCCCAAGGTGACACACTAGGTCTAGTAAACCCGTATCTAGGAGTTCCTGAAGGTACTCTTTCAATTCCTTAAAATCTGTCGGTGCCATACGATATAGGGAATAGAAATAGGCTGAGTGCCTGGCACCAAATCAACAACAAAGTCAATGCCCCTGTCAGGAGGCATGCCCGGGAGGTCTTCAGGAAACACATCCGGAAAATCACAGACCACTAGAACAGAATCAATAGCGGGAGTCTCTGCACTAACATCCCTCACAAAGCCAAATAAGACAGGAAACCCTTCTCAACCATACACTGAGCCTTCAAGTATGAAATCACCCTACTAGGTAAAGAATCTATAGAACCACTCCACTCAACCCTCGAAAATCCAGGCACCTCCAGAACAACGTGACATGGAGATAACCAATCCATGCCTAATATCATATCGAAGTAAACCATACTGAGCAACAAAAATCCACTCAGGTCTCCAGACCCCCAATAGACACCACACATGACCGATACACACCATCCACAACAATAGTATCGCCCACAGGAGTAGACACATGAACAAATGTAACCAAGGACTCACGGGTCATATACAGAGAACAAGCAAAATATGATGAAACATATGAATATGTGGAACCGGGGTCAAATAAGATTGAGGCATCTCAGTGACAGACTGAAACAATACCTGTAATCATGACATCTAAAGCCATAGCATCTGGTCTGGCTGGGAGTGCATAAAAATGGGCCTAACCACGACTGGATCGACCTCCCCCTCTAGGGTGAGCCCTAGCCGACTGTCCTCCACTGCTAGCTAGCGGGGCGGGTGGTGAAATAATTGGAGCTGAAGTCGAGGGTTGGCCCCTCTACTGAGATGAACCCCATGACGACGAGGACACTGCCTCCACATATGCCAAAATTCCCCGCACTCAAAACAACTCCCTGGTGCTGGTGACGGGGACTGAAGGGAACCCTAACACCAGGATAACTGGTAGAAGAACCTGGCAGGGAGGAGCCCTGAGCTGATGGAGCACGGGATGAACTCTGTGCTGAGAGGGCACTGAATGATGGGTGGCTCTAATGTGAACTGTGAGGGCCATGGCCAGATGATCCACCACGGTGACCTAGACAAGCCGATTGAGCATGCCTGAAGGGACGACCTTTACCATGCTGGAACTGACCTCCAGAAGTAACACCACCAAAACTACCAGATCCCCAAGGCCTCTTGGCCTCTCTTTCAACTCGCTCCTGGCGGTGAACTGACTCTATCTCTCGGGCGATGTCAACCACCTTCTCAAAAGTAGCACCAGACACCCTCTCTCTAGTCATAAGACTGCAGCTGATATGCGAGGCCATCCATGAACCTCCTAATCCTCTCCCTGTATGTAGAAACCAACTAAACATCATGACGGACTAGCTCTGAAAATCTCATCTCATACTGCGTCACAGTCATATCATCCTGACGCAACTGCTCAAACTTCCTGCGCACCTCCTCTCTGCAGGACTGTGCAACATACTTCTCCAAAAATAGAAAGGAAAATTGCTGCCAGGTAAGGGGCGCTGCACCAACAGGCCTACACCTCTCATAAGTCTCCCACCAAGTAAAGGCAGATCCCGAGAACTGGAAGGTAGTGAATGAGACCCCACTGGTCTCCAGAATACCTACTTCCCGAAGAATATGCTGACACCTATCCAAGAAACCTTTGGCGTCCTCGCCCTCTGCACCGCTGAATGTAGGAGGCTGAAGTTTAACAAACCTCTCCAATCTACGCTGCTCGTCATCAAGCATGACTGGAACCACAAAATCTTGAGCAGGTGCAACCAGCTTGGCTGGTGGTGCCTCCGGTGTCTGAAGTCCCTGAACAACCTGCTCAGGTGTACGGGCAGTGGGAGTCTGAGTGCCTCTCTCGGCCTGAGAAGTAGCTGCGGACGTAGTAGTTAACACCGCCTATGCAAGGCCAGTACACACTGATAAGATCTGAGCAAAGGCCTCTTGAAGGCCAGGATACACAATAGGCACTGGGGGTGCCTAAGCTGGTCCCGCTGGAGCACCTGCGATTGGGACATGATCTAGAACAATAAGAGGGTCTACAGGTACTGCCCCGGCTGCTGCGTGGGCTGCACCCCTACGCCTACTACGTCCTCGATCGCGGCCTCATCCTCTCACAGGCCTAACTGTTGGCTGGTCATCCTGTCCGGTAGCACGTGTCCTCATGTATATTGAGGGATATTATATTAACTTGAGAAAATCTGTTCAATCACTTCGAAAGTATATTCTGCGAGCGGGGTAAATTTACAATACTCTCATGGGTGCAGGCCGTTCGCCTCGGTAGGTTAATTGATGTATCTATGGTTCGGACCGTTCGACCCTCGGCAGCGCACAATATATTTATATGTATATTTGGATCGAATCGTATGTACTCGACATAATTTGTGCGTAAAGATATTGGAGCCCTTTTTATATTTAATATGGTTTCATGGGATTGAAAGGTGAAAGGATTAGATGAGAGAAATGACTTGGCTCCTACTTGAAATAGAAGGATTGTTTGCTTACCTTTCCTGATCTGAGTTGTATTATTGTTTTATATATCATGTTTAATTTGAACTGCATTGTATTACATTTTTGCCCATAGTAAGTGTCGAAATCGACCCATCATCACTACTTCTTCGAGGTTAGACTAGATACTTACTGGGTACATGTTTTTTATGTACTCACGCTACACTTCTGCACTTGATGTGCAGGATATGAGGCAGGTGCATCCGGTTATCAATCTGGCGCGCACGCTTGGCTTCTGGTTCAAGACTATACGAGCTGCCCTTCCGAGCCGTTTTGCAGTAGCCGAAGTCTTCCTGTTGTTTTGTTCTGTCTCTTTTATTTCAGACAATAGAGTAGTAAATCTTTTGTATACTCTACTAGTAGCTCATACTCTTGTGATACGAGGTCTTGGCACACACACTAGTAGACTCTTGGTTTTGGTTTATGTCATTGATCATGATTGCACTTATTAACTCTCGTGTTACTTATTTCATTAAATTCATTACTTCTTGAAACTTTTCAAAATTAAAGTTAGTTGATTACTTCGTAAAATCTTTAAAAAAAGAAATCACATAGTTTGCTCACTGTTGGTTTGCCTGGTGGCGGCGCTGGGCGCCGTTACGGCCTAAAATGGAATTGGGTCGTGAAAACTTAAATGACAATTGTTATACCCCATTTAACACGGGTCAAACTAGAGTATAACATATTGGAAAGACCGATTAATTTTAAGAGAGTCACCTCCTAATTATCTTAAAGGTGAATTAGGAAACCTATTTACTAAATAATGCTTCAAGTTAACTCTATATTTTATAGTGTATTTAACCTCAAGATAGTTAGTAAGGATTCTAGTTATTTCTATAAGGAAGGTTATGAAGCCACCTTATATGATCCGTTAATCACAGTTAATCGGTCAAACTTAGGTTAATTCATTAGTTAAGATAATAATATTAAAAGCCTTTATTAGTTCAGGTTTAAAAAAACTGATTATGATAAGTCAAATTTCCAAGTTCTGAAATCAAAGAAAATTTATTTTGTTAACACTTTCCAAAACGTAAGAAAGAATAGTTAAGTTAATGCAGTGAACACTTATAAAAAAATTCATATTTATAGAAAAAACTACTTGAGATTAAAGAAAGATTTCAAAACATTTATGTCACCACCCAAACTACCAAGTCGTGATGGCGCCTATCGTGATACTAGGCCAGCCGACTCACTACCCAACATCACAATATTTCATTTCAAAAACATTTTCTTTTCAGCTATTTAGCGATAAATCTTTCGTAAAAATCCAAAACAAAGAAACAAATGCAGAAATAAAAGCTCGACATCGGGTGTCACTAGTCATGAGCATCTACGATACAAGTCTGATAATGCTAGGACTAATACAGACTGGAAAATCTAATAAATTAACCATAGGAAGATAGGAGGGAGAAGAACAAGGTTGTGATCGTCATGCAGCTACCTTGCTAACTCCACAGATCCGCGGTGGATGAATCAACACTCGCTCGAACGTCCAATAACACCTAGATCTGCACACAAGGTGCAGGGAGTAACGTGAGTACACCAACTCAGTAAGTAACAACCATAAATAAAGGCTGAGTAGTAGTGACGGGCAGTAAAACACATAAGGATCATAATATGAAATCTCAGTGAAACAACATACTTTCAATTAGTGTTTGAGTCAAAACATCTCGTAAAAATCCAGTTCTAGTAGAAAACATTTGTAGGTATTTTTCAACAGTTTCAATAAAGGCTCAATACAAAATAGAGTGAAAATAATGAAGTCATGAACGGCTCCTCAGGCAAAATATCACTCATAAACAGCCCCTTGGGTTAGCCTCACAGTCACTCATAACTAGCCCCTCGGGCATACCTCACCATCACCCATACCTCCCAATCACTCGTCACTCGGCACTCGGTACTCGCACTCAGTAGGTACCTGCACTCATTGGGGGTGTGTACAGACTCCGGAGGGGCTCCTTCAGCCCAAGCGCTATATTAATCCAAATCATGGCATAACTCACTCAAGCCCTCAGCCTATAATAAACATGATTTGGCGTGCAGCCAGATCCCGTATAATATCCTCACAAATCAAGCCACTCGGGCTTTTAGTAAAAACAAGGAACTCAACCCAAAACAATATTTATATGCATCGAAACAGAGTTATGCAGTAAACAGGTAAAATCATGACTGAGTATAGATTTCCAATCGAAAACTGTGGGAGGATAGTAAGAAAATCCCCTAAGGGTCCAAACAGCACTGGAACGAGGCCCAAACATGGCATTCATCCCAAGTCACAATTCCCAAAGGTGCATGCTCACACGCCCGTCACCTAGCATGTCGTCCCCTCAAAACAGTAAAAAGATAAAAAATTTGGGGTTTCATACCCTCAGGACTAGATTTACAATTGTTTCTTACTTCAAACCGGACAAGGCTCTAGTCTGCAATGCTCTTGCCTCTCGAACCGGCCTTCAAATGCTCCGAATCTATCCAAAATCAGTATGTTATCATCAATATACACTAAAGGAATGAATTTCACATGAAAATTATCAAATTAGACCAAGAATCCCGAATTTGGTTCAAACCCGGCCCCCGGGCCCATGTCTTGAAACTTGAAAAAATTACAAAACTAGAAATCGCATTCCCTCATGAGTCCAACCATACAAAATTTATCAAAATCCGATCTCGTTTGACCCCTCAAATCCCCAAATCAAACTCTCCAATTACAAAGCCCTAATCCCCGCAATTCCGTCCCTAATTTTTACTAATTACATGCTTAAACAACTGAAAATTACCATAATCACGAGTATTAAACTCAAATAACTTACCTCAATGTAAACCCCCTTGATTCCCTCTTCAAAATCACCCCAAACGCTCCAAAACCCGATTAGAAATTGTGATGAATGACCAAAAATTTGTGAAGGCCACAATTTATACCTTTTGTCCAATATTTCCGCATCTGCGGTCCATCAGTCGCTTCTACGATGCCGCACCTGCGAAAAATTCATCTCAGGTGCGGTTCTCACTTAAATCCTTAGAATCCGCTTTTGCGGTCAATCTCTCGCTCATGCGGTCTCGCAGGTGCGAATATTCCTCCGCATCTGCGACTCCTCTCCTGGCCCTTCTTTTCCGTATCTGCAGCTGTCTCCAACGCATCTGCGACCTCGCACCTGCGGTCCCCACTCTGCAAGTGCAGAAACATGAGAAGCAACAACTTCAGCTGCCTTATTCCATTTCCAAACTCTCCGCTAACCATTCGAAATCATCCCGAGGCCCTTGAGACCTCAACCAATAACACCGACAAGTCATATACCAACATACGAACTAGGTCGAGCCTTCGGAACACTCAAAACAACAACAAAATATCAAATTAACCTCGGATTCAAGCCTACGAAGTTCTGAACTTCAAATTTCTGCAAAGGACGCTAAAACCTATCCAACCTCGTCTGAATAACCTCAATTTTTGCACACATGCCACAAATGACTCTATGAACCTACTCCAACTTCAGGAATTTCATCCCCACCCTGATATCTAATTTTCACTGCTGACCGAAAATCGCTAAATTTCTAATTTTGCCAATTCAAGCCTAATTCTACCACAAACCTCCAAATTACATTTCGAACACGCTCCTAAGTCCAAAATAACCTAACAGAGCTGTCCGAACCATAAAAACCCCAAATCCTAGATTGTTTACTCATAAATCAACTTCTGTTGACTTTTCCAACTTAACTTCCTAAATAAAAAACTAAGTGTCTCATTTCACTCCAAAACCACTCCGAACCCAAACCAACCAACTAGATACCGTACAATACAGCTGAACAACACATAGAGAAGCAGAAATGGGAGAAACGAGGCTATAACTCTCGGAGCAACCGGCTAGGTCGTTATAATTTCCCATAAGTATTAAAATCTGTTGATCTGTTTTAGGGCCAAATGTGCTCAACGCTATTTGAAACAATGATAATTCCATACTAGATTGTAGTTAAAACCTTTAAAGCAAAGACAGTAAGTAATTTAAATATATATACTTGTCAGGCTAGGCATTAATAGAGGAATCACTTTTATTTACGTTGAGATAAAAATTATGTTCAATTAAATATCGATTTTAACATGAAACTCCAAAATGGATAATAACTCAATCAAATAAGCAAATTGACACGCAATAGTCAGATAACATAAAGTACAAAGAAAACAAAATGAATAAGGGTGCCATAAGCATCCCCAAGCGCCTCACTCGTTTTCTTGCTATTCGATGCATCTACAAGAGTAGAGGATGTAATGACGCCATGCTCGGGTTTGCTCAAAATGTGAAAAAAAACCTGGCTCAAAAGGTGAAAAAAAACCACGACCTACTCCTTAGTAGGATTTTCTCAAACACTTCACTAAAAACTCTGAGCCAAACGGACTTACAAAATAAACTCTTTTGTAATCGTAGGACTAACTCTAATCCCTTTGTAGTAACTAGCCCCCAGTTAATTTCTACAAGCTTCAAGTTAAATCTACCTTGAACAATGCGTACCTATTACAATTGCTTCTATGAAAGCTGAAAAGATACAATATTAAAACTCGTACAACTATCAACTAGACTTAATAATTAATTTGATGGAACTGGTTCTTCTAGTTGAACTGTAGTCTTTGAATCGCACAATGATTCTGCTAGCAAATAACTCTGGGAACTTTGCTTTCAGATTTTGATTCGCTTTAGCTTTTGTGTGTGTAGAATTCCAGCAGAAATAACTCAAGTATTTATAGAGTCATTTTTGGCGCTTGTCGTCCAATTCTAGTCCAACTCTACTTGGGTGAACAAATTTGTATCAAACTCAACTTCCTTTCTTTTGTTACTTTACTTGCTGAACTCGACTTCAATCTTCTCATCAGTTTGGAACATTTTCGCATTAGGAGACAATCTCTGGGTTCATTTATATTTCACATTCACAAATATCTCCTATCCATATACGGTTCATGTGCTAGCTATACAGTTCAAGATGTGTGCTCTGATGGACCTGGTTCAACTGGTCAGCCTTCTGTCAATCTTCAAAATTATGCAGTGACATGGGTCAACACAGGGTGATCAACCACCAGCTAGACCACCGAGAGGTCGAGGCCGCGGTCGAGGTCGTGGTAAAAGTAGAGGGCTAGCCCGTGCGGCATCCAGGGCACTACCAGTTGATCCCCCTACAATTCAGGAGTAGATTCCCGCCGCAGATACTCCAGCGGGACAGGCTCAGGCACCGACGTTACCTATTGTTATTCCGGGTCTTCAGGAGACCTTGGACCAGATCTTGATAGTATGTACCACCCTTGCTCGGGCAGTTGCTGCATCTTCTACTACCGCTACTTCTCAGGACGGTGGAGGCCGTCAGACTCCAGTTGCCCAGACACCTGAGCAGGTTACTCAGGGCCATCAGACACCGGGGGCGGTTCCACCCCAGCCGGTTGCTCCAGTTCAGGACTTCGTGGTTCCAGCTATGCCAGATGATGAGCAATGTAGGCTGGAGAGATTTAGTAAACTTCAGTGTCCAACATTCAGTGGTGCTGAGGGCGAGGATGCCCAGAGTTTTCTGGATAAGTGTTAGAGGATACTTCGTATTGCTGGGTTCTGGAGACCATTGGGGGTCTCGTTTGCTACTTTTCAGTTTTCTGGTGCTGCTTTCACTTGGTGGGAGTCTTTTGAGAGGCGTAGGCCTGTTGGTTCACCACTCCTCACCTGGCAGCAATTCTCCACTATCTTCTTGGAGAAGTATGTATCCCAGTCTCACAGGGAGAAGCAGCACAGGCATTTTAAGCAGATGTGTCAGGGGGAGCTATCAGTGATGCAATATAAGATGCGATTTTCAGAGTTGGCTCGTCACGCCACCGAGTTGGTCTCTACTGATAGGGAGAGGATTAGGAGGTTCGTGGATGGCCTCACTTATCAGCTTTTCCTTTTCATGACTCAGGAGAGAGTATCAGGTGCTACCTTCAAGCAGGTTGTTGATATTTCTCGATATATTGAGTCGGTTCGCCGCCAGGAGTGGGGAAGAGAGGGAGGCCAAAAGCCCTCATGGATCGGGTGGTTTTAGTGGTGCTCCTTCCAGGGGGCAGTTTTAGCATGGTAGAGGCCGTTCGTTCAGGCCTCCTCAGTCAGTACGCCTAGCTTATAGTGGTGCATCTTCGGGGCATGGTTCCTGCAGTTCTCAGCCAGGCCATTTTTCATTCGGTGCCCTTCCAGCCCAAAGTGCAGCTCGAGCATGTGATGACCCAAAATATCATCCCGTGTAATTTTAGCTAAATATATGTTCCGAGGCCATGAAACCCTCCTTTTATCTCACCTCGATATACATACACAGCCCGGGCGCATAGCCCGGAAGCGGTTATGTGGAAAATTGATAAAATGATGATTTTATTATAACTATTTTAATAAAGTGGACTTTGACCAACATTTTTGGTAAAGAGATCTACACCTGTGATTTGATGGTCCAGGAGGGTGAAAATATGGGACTTGGGCGTATGCCCGGAATTGAATTTCGAGGTCCCAAGTCCGAGAAATGGATTTTTGAAGAAAAATATTTTTTGAAAAATATAAAGATTTTTGAAAATGAGATTTGATGTGAAGCCTGTGATACCGACCCCGTATTATGGTTCCGGAGCCCGGAACAGGTTCAATATGTTTTATATGTGTTATCTGTGAAATTTGATAAAAATAGAAAATTTAGAAGTATTGAAAGTTTAAAAAAATTTCATTGATTTTGAGGTTTAATTCAATGTTTATGATGTCATTTTAGGGTTTTGATTACTTGAATAAGACTGTGGTATGTTTTTGAGGTGGTGTGTATACTTGGTTTTGAGCCCCGAGGGTTCGGGTGAGTTTCAGATAGGTGTCGGGGTGCAAAAACCTTAGAAAAATCTGGTGTGAGTGTTGTTGCTGGTGTCCAGGGAATTACCCTATGCGAACGCACTCAAGTGAATGCGAAAACACAGAGTTATGTGGGGTCTGGGGGTCAGGGTAGACTCTGCTCTATGCAAAGGAATCTCTTAGGGTGTGAACGCGGACGTGAAGAGAGAGGACCCTATGCATACGCACACCTGGGTCGCGAACGCACAGGGTCATAAAGGTCTGGGGGGCTGGGTAGTTCTAAGCTTATGCGAATGCATCCACGGGGACGAGATCAGGAAGGGGTGAGGCAGTGTGGTCTATGCGAACGTGGAGCACGTCCCACGAACGCACTGGGCTAAATGGCCTAGTTTTTTTAAAGTCCCAAAAACATAATAGTTACAGGATTAAACCCATTTTTTCATAAACTTCATCTTCTCCACACCTATTAGGCGATTTTTGAAGAGATTCTCCACCATAGCTTCATAGGTAAGTAATCCTAACCTCCTTTTCTTCCATTTTTATCAATACCCATTAGATTCTAGGCCTAAAACATGAAACTAAAGGTAGAAAATTAGGGAATTGGGTAGAGTTAGGGCTTTTTGATTATTTGGGAATTTGACCTCGTTTTGGGATTGGATTTAAAAACAAATTATATATTCGGGCTCGTGGGGGAATGGGTGATCGGGTATTGGTTCGAACCTCGTGTTTGGACCAAGCGGGCCCAAGGTCGATTTTTGGAATTTTGGGAAGAATTTTGGGAATTCTATAATTAAGCATTGGAATTGATTTGTTTAGCATTTATTGATATTATTGAGTCAATTATGACTACATACTATTGATTTGGAGTCGGGTTTGAAAGGAAAGGCGGTGCTAGAGGCTTGATTTGGATTCTTGGAGTCGAGGTAAGTGTTTGGCCTAACCTTAGCTTGAGGGAATAGGTGTTGAGTCCTAATTTCTACGTGTTTATTCCATGTTCAATGTATAGGTGAGGTGACGAGTACCTATATGTTGATGTCAAGCATGACCGTGAGTCGAAAATTTTCAATTATATGATATTTATTGGCTTTTATTATGTTTATGGGTTTAATATCAATTTGATAGCTATTCATTTGGTGGAAATTCTTAGTTATGGGTATTATTGAGTAGTTGATCGGTTGAGGGACATTATCTTGGATTATACACACGTAGGAATGGTTATAGTTGTGTCCCTTGCCGAGGCGATATTATTCTTGTTGATTATTCAGTGCATTTAAGGTTTCTTATTTGTTGATTTTCATGCCAACTGTTGTTTTACGTTATTATGCACGAGGGGATATTCCGTGCCATATTTTATGATGTTATGCACGAGGGGACATTCCGTGTCATGTTTATGTTGTTTATGCACGAGGGGACGTTCTGTGCCATGTTTATGATTATTATGCACGAGGGGACATTTCGTGCCGTGTTGATGATATATATATGCACGAGGGGACATTCCTTGCCATGATTGTGATGTTTTTGCACGAGGGGACATTCCGTGCCATGTTTATGTTTTTTATGCACGAGGGGAAATTCCGTTCCCTATTTTATATTGTTATGCACGAGGGGACATTCCATGCCGTGTTATGCTAAAAGTATGCATGATGGGACTTGCCGTGCCGTTTCTATTCACTGTTTAATTCGTGTTTTTAATTCCCATTATTGTTTTCGGATATTTATACTGTTGCTTCGTTCCGTCTTTTTAGTATTTGCTATCCCTTTTCCCCAGCATGTTTCCCGTTATTGTACTTACTGTTTATTTCTTGTGGTTATTTCCTGTTATATTTTATTTAAATTGCACATGTGATATTATTTGTCGTGTCCTAGCCTCGTCACTACTTCGCCGAGGTTAGGATCGGCACTTACTAAGTACATGAGGTTGGTTGTACTGATGCTACACCTGTACTTCTTTATGTTGTGCAGATTACGGAGACGGACCTAGTGGGCATTAATCGAGGGAGTATCCTTCAGTCTACCAGGCGACACTGAGGTAATCCTGCAGGCGTCCACAGGCCTTGGCGTCACCTCATATCTCTCTTCTTTTCCTGTCTTTATGTATTTCTGAGACAGTAGCACCTTGGTCATTCAGACCTTTATCTGTAGCAATCATAGACAGTCCGTGAAATTGTGACACCAGATTTTGGGAGTTGTTATTAAGGATTTTTGTAATACTGTTTAATTAAGCTGTTAGACTGCACTTCTTCTGCATTCTTATTTCTATTTTTTCTTGTATATCACTTTTTAAATGCTAAATAACAAAGGAATAAATTAGAATAACCAGTAAAGTTGGCTTGTCTAGCGGGTTCAACATTATACGCCATCACGACCTAAAGGTGGGATTTCGGGTCGTGACAGAGCACCATCAGTTCAGGGTTCCTCTATGCATGGTTCTTCTGGTGGCCATTCTTGTTCCAGGGGTTCCTTTCAGTCCCCGTCTCCAGCTCCAGGGAGTTGTTATGTGTGTGGAGAGTTCGGGCATATGAGGAGGCAACGTCCTCATCTTTTTGGAGGTCCATCTCAGCTGAGGAACCAGCCTTCGACTTCAGCTCCAGTTACTTCACCACCCACCCAGGCAGCCATGAGTGGTAGTCAGTCAGCTAGAGGCCGCCCTAGAGAGGGAGGTCGATCAGGTAAAGGTCAGGCCCGTATGTATGCATTTCTAGCCAGGCTAGATGCTATGGCCTCTGATGTAGTGATTTTCCAAGCATTGTCTCAGTCTGTCACCGATATGCTTTGGCTTTATTTGACCCTGGTTCTACATATTCCTATGTTTCATCATATTTTTCCCTTTTTCTGGATATGCCCCGTGAGTCTTTAGTTAAGTCTATTCATGTGTCGACTCCAGTGAGCGATACTATTGTTATGGATCGTGTATATCCCTCGTGTGTGGTATCTATTTGGGGTCTGGAGACTCAAGTGGACCTACTGTTACTCAGCATGGTCGATGTGATATTGGGCGTGGACTAGTTATCTCTGTGTCATGCTGTTCTTGATTGTCATGCTAAGACCATGACCTTAGCCAGGACGTCCTAGGGTTGAGTGGAGAGGTTCTTCTGAGTATGTGCCTAGCAGGGTGATTTCCTATGTGAAGGCCTAGCGCATGGTTGAGAAGGGGTGTTTATTGTATTTGGATTTTGTGAGGGATGTCAGTGGTGAGACTCCCGCTATTGATTCGATTCCTGTGGTCCGTGACTTTTCGGACGTGTTTCCTGCATACCTTCCAGGCATGCCACCTGACAGGGACATTGATTTTGGTATTGACTAGGTGCCAGGCACTCAGCCTATTTCTATTCCACCTTATCGTATGGCACCAGCGGAGCTGAAGGAATTAAAGGAGCAGCTTCACGAACTCCTAGATAAGGGGTTCATTCGGCCTAGTGTGTCATCTTGGGGTGCACCGGTGTTGTTTGTGAAGAAGAATGATGTTTCTATGCGCATGTGTATTGATTATCGGCAGCTGAATAGGGTTACGGTAAAGAACCGATATCCCTTGCCTCGAATAGATGAATTGTTTGATCAGTTGCAGGGTGCCAGGGTATTTTCCAAGATTGACTTGCGTTCCAGCTATCTTCAGTTGAATATTCGTGGGCCAGACATTCCGAAGATTGCTTTCAGGACTAGATATGGTCATTATGAGTTTCTAATTATGTCATTCGGGCTGACCAATGCCCCAGAAGCCTTTATTCACTTGATGCACAGTGTATTCTAGCCTTATATGGATTCCTTCACCATCATGTTTATCTACGATGTGTATTCTCAATCTCGAGAGGATCATGAGCAACATTTGAGAGTTGTGCTTCAGATCTTGAGGGAGAAGAGGTTGTATGCAAAATTTCTGAAGTGTGAATTCTTGCTTGATTCAGTAGCTTTCCTGGGTCACGTGGTGTCTAGTGAGGGTATTCAGGTTGATCCCAAAAAGATAGAGGCGGTGCAAAACTGGCCTAGACCATCATCATCTACCGAGATTCACAGTTTCCTTGGTTTGGCAGGGTACTATTGCCGTTTCGTAGAGGGATTTTCATCTATTGCAGCACCTATGGCCAGACTAACCCAGAAGGGTTCTCAATTCAAGTGGACTGAGGAGTGTGAGGAGAGCTTTCAGAAGCTCAAGTCAGCTTTGGCTATAGCTCCAGTGTTGGTTTTTCCTACGGGTTAAGGTTCCTATACAGTTTACTGTGATGCCTCGAGAGTTGGACTTAGAGCGGTTTTAATGTAGGACAGTAGGGTGATTACCTACGCGTCCAGAGAGTTTAAGGTGCACAAGAAGAATTATCCAATGCACGGTCTTGAGCTAGCAGCTATTGTCCACGCCTTGAAGGTTTGGCATCATTATTTATATGGAGTGCATTGTGAGATTTTCACTGATCACCGTAGCTTTGCAGAATCTGCTTAAGCAGAAGGATCTGAATTTGCATCAGAGGAGATGGTTGGAGCTTCTCAAGGATTATTACCTCACTATTCTATATCATCCGGGGAAGGTCAATGTAGTGGCAGATGCCCTGAGTCGCAGAGCAGAGAGTTTGGGGAGTCTAGCCTACCTTCCAGTAGCAGAACGACCATTAGAATTTGATGTTCAGGCTTTAGCGGGTCAGTTTGTGAGATTGGATCTATTAGAGCCCCCGCGGGTATTGGCTTGTGTAGCCTCCAGGTCCTCTCTTTATGATCAGATTAGAGCACGCCAGTATGATGATCAACACTTGCTCGTTCTTCAGGATAGGGTCCGTCGCGCTGATGCCAGGGACATGGTTATTGGTGATTATGGGGTCATGAGGATGCAGGTCCGGATTTGCGTGCCCAATGTGGATGGACTTCAAGATTTGATTCTAACTGAGGCCCATAGTTCATGGTATTCCATCCATCCGGGTGCCGCAAAGATGTATCAGGATCTGAGGCAGCATTATTGGTGGAGGCGGATGAAGAGGGATATTGTAGAGTTTGTGGCTCGGTGTATCAACTGTCCGCAGGTCAAGTAGGAGCACCAGAGACCAGGTGGATTGCTTCAGAGATTAGATATTCCGGAGTGGAGGTGGGAGTGGATCACCATGGACTTTGTAGTTGGGCTTCCATGGACTTCGAGGAGGTTTGATGCTATATGGGTTATTGTGGATCGTCTGACCAAGTTCGCACACTTCTTTCCTATTGGTACTACTTATTCTTCAGAGCGGTTAGCTGAGATTTACATCAGGTAGATTGTCCGATTGCATGGGGTTCAAGTTTCTATCATTTCTGACAGAGGTACTCAGTTCACATCTGAGTTTTGGAGGGCCGTGCAGAGGGACTTAGGTACTCAGGTTGAGTTGAGCACATCGTTTCATCCTCAGACCGACGGGCAGTCGGAGCGTACTATCCAGATTTTGGAAGATATGTTGTGTGCTTGTGTCATTGATTTTGGGGGTTCATTGGACCAAATTCTGCCACTCGTGGAGTTTGCATATAATAATAGTTATTAGACGAGTATCCAGATGGCTCCGTATGAGGCTTTATATGCTAGGAGGTGCAGATCTCGGTTGGTTGGTTTGAGCCGGGCGAGGCTAGGCAATTGGGCGCAGACTTGGTTCAGGATGCGTTGGTTAAGGTAAAGTTGATTCAGGAGCGGCTTCGCAAGGCGTAGTCTAGGTAGAAGTGTTATGCAGACCAGAAGGTCCGAGATGTGTCTTTCATGGTTGGGGAGAAGGTTCTGCTGAAGGTGTCACCCATGAAGGGTGTTATGAGGTTTGGGAAGAGGGAAAAGCTGAGTCACCGGTTCATTGGGCCATTTGAGGTGCTTCAGAGGATTGGGGAGGTGGCTTATAGACTTGCCTTGCCTCCTAGCTTATCGAGTATTCATCCGGTGTTCCATGTTTTGATGCTCTGGAAGTATGTTGGTGACCCATCTCATGTTTTGGACTTCAGCACGGTTTATCTCGAGGCTGATATGTCATATGAGGTAGAGCCAGTGGCTATTTAGGGTCATCAGGTCAGAAAGCTGAGGTCTAAGGATATAGCATCAATGAAAGTTCAGTGGAGGGGACAGCTGGTGGAGGATGCCACCTGGTAGACCGAGCAGGAGAAGTGGAACAAATATCCTCACTTATTTGACACTCCAGGTATGTTTCTAGACTCGTTCGAGGATGAACGTTTGTTTAAGAGGGGGGGATGTAACGACCCAGCCGGTCGTTCCGTGAAATTAGCCTTTTTCCCCCTGTTTATGCTTTATTATATGTTTCTTAGCCTATTTATGTTGTGTTGGGTCGGTTGGTTCGGGTTCGGAGTGGTCGTGGTGAGAATAGAGACACTTAGTTTCTTAAATTAGCTTAATAGTTAAAAAAGTCAACTGGGAGTTGACTTATTGGTAAACAACCTCGGAATGTGGTTTTTATGGCTCGGATAGCTTCGTTAGGTGATTTGGGACTTAGGAGTGTGTTCAGAATGAAGTTTTGATTTCAGGTGTAGAATTAGGCTTGAATTGGCGAAAGTTAGTTTTTGGCGATTTCCGGTCGGCAGGGGAAAATCGGCTATCGGGGTCGGACTGGAATTCTCGAAGTTGGAGCAGGTTTGTAATGTAATGTTGGACATGCGTGCAAATGTTCAGGTCATTCGGACGTGTTTCGGCTAGTTTCGGTATCATTGGCGTAATTTAGAAGTTTCAAAGTTGATAAGCTTGAATTTGATGTGATTTTGGTGTTTTTGCATTGTTTTTTGTGTTTTTGAAGGCTCGACTAAGTTTGAATGATGTTATGGGGTGTTTTTGTAGGTTTGGTTAAGGTCCCGAGGGCCTCAGGTGTGTTTCGGGTGGTTAACGAAGTGCGTTTGGCCTTAAAAGGACTGTTGTTGCTGTTGTATTTTCTTGGTTCTGGTTTCCTTATATGCGATCGCAATAGTGGGGCTGCAATCACATAGGTTTGTTGTTGAGGCAGCATAAATTTTTATATGGGATCGCCATTAATGGTCTGCGATCACGTAGTGGGAGAAGGCAGAGCAGTGCGGTCGCGTGAGGTTTACTGCGATCACACAGTGTGGGCGCGTGTGGCAGGGGGTGTTTGGTTACTCTATGCGAATGCGGTTGGGTGGACGTGATCGCATAGAGGGAGGAGAGCCAGTGCTTCGCGAACGCATCCCTAGTGACGCGAACGCACTGAGTAGTTGCAAAAGCTGGGCAGTGTTTTAATAGCCCAAACCGCGACCCTTCTTCATTTTTCCACCATTTGTGAACGAGATTAAAGCTTTTGAGAGATTTTTTTGAGGAAACCAAAGGGGAATCACTTGGAGGTAATATTATTGACTTTATAATTCGTTTATATGTGATTGAAGGTCTAATAAGTGGTGAAAAATTAGGGAAACATCAGTGCAAAATGGGTAATTAGGGCTTGAGATTAAGAGACCTTAAAATGGGTATTTGAGGGGTCAATTGAACTCCAATTTCAGTGTTCTTGATATGCATAGACTCGTGGGAGGATGAGAATCATTTGACGTATATTTTATCGAGTTCTGAGAGGTGGGCCCGGGGGTCGGGTTTGGCAAATTTCGGGAATTGTGCCTAATTTTGATAGTTTTCGATTGTGGTTCGTCTCCCTAGTATATTTTGATGTTATTGATCTGATTTGTGATAGACTCGGAGAATTTGGGAGCCAATTCGAGGGGCAAGAGCATCGCGGAGTAGCTTTTGGGCTCTTTTGAGGTAAGTAACGATTGTAACTCTAAACTGAGGGTATGAAACCCCGATATTTTACATTATTTTGGTAAATGAGGTAATGCATATGCTAGGTGACGAGCGTGTGGGCGTGCACCAATAGGGATTGTGACTTGGTCCATCCCGTAGCGACTATTAAACCGTGTATTCGATTTGAAACCTTACGGCATCCTGTATTTTACAAATTTATACTTGTTTATGCGATGTGAGCCATGTTTGGTCCCTTGTGCCGACCTGTTTAGACCCTCAGAGGTGCTTTTACACTATTCTCACACTATCCTGATTGAACAATCGTGAACTCAGTCATGTTTTCTACTTGTTGTTTTTTTTACCGTTATCACATTGTTTTGAAACTTTGAGAGGTATTTTGGGCTAAGTCCCGTGAGTTGAGATAAATTTCTCGAATGGCTTGTAAGGATAACTAAGTGAGGCCGAGAGCCGAGCATATGAGTATAGTTATGGATCGGGCTTCCCGCCGCAATAATATATATATATATATATATATATATATACATATATATATATATTTATATTTATATTTATATTATATATTACATATGGATCGGGCTGCATGCAACAACAATATACATTACATATGGATCGGGATGCACGTCACAACACTATACATATTGGATCGGGATACATGCCGCAGCAATATAGCACTTGGGCTGTAGGAGCCCCTCCGGAGTCTGTACACCCCAGTGGGCGCAGTCGACTATTATATGGATTGGGCTGCACGCCGCAGTGTATGCTATATAGATCGGGCTGCACACCGCAGCAGTATATATATATATATATATATATATATATATATATATATATATATATATATATATATATATATATATATATATATATATATATATATATA
>ML311136.1:112788-128768 GCA_005239505.1 Nicotiana paniculata
TGTTTAGTGTGAGCATGAGATACTGATAGTGGAGTCACGAGTGACTGAGAGGCTTGCCCGAGAGGCTTTATTTGTGAGTGATATTGTGCCCGAGGGGCTTATATTTTATGAAAATACTGTTTTCACTATTCTTTACACTGAGCTATGATTATAATGTTGGACAAATGTTTTTTTATACGAGATTTTAAATAGAAAGTGGAGTTTTATTAAATATTCGGAATGTAGATTTCTGAATTGATTTATTTATTTCCATTGTTACTTATTATATGGATTTACATGATTTATAAATGCTCGTCACTACACTCAAGTTTTTAGTTACTTTGATTACTTACTGAGTTGGTATACTCACGTTACTCCCTGCACCTCTGTGTGCAGATCCAGGTACCGGAACATCTCACTAGTTGATTTTCGGACGTGCTTGGAGTTTGTTCGAGGATCGAGGTAGCTGCTCAGCGTCCCCAACTCACCTCCTTTCCTTTCCTCAATTCATAGTTTTGTCTTTCATACTTAGACTCTTCTAGTAGCAAGTCACCTTATTGTACATTGTATTTATAGTCCTAGATGCTCATGACAGTTGACTCCAGGTATTGGGGTAGTGTATAAATTGTTTATCTCATTTTGCTATTTTAAAATCTGCTAATTTTGGGAAATTATTAAATATTATGATAGTCTGTAATGGTTGGCTAGCCTAGTTCCATGATAGGCGCCATCACGACGGCTTAGGATTTGGGGTCGTGACAAGTTGGTATCAGAGCCTAGGTTACATAGGACTCAACGGTCATGAGCAGGTTTAGTAGAGTCTTGCCGATCGATACAGAGACGTCTGTATATCTTCGAGAGGCTACAGTACCTTTAGGAAGATCTAAACATCTGTTGTTTCATTCTCTCGCAGATGGTGAGGACTCGCACTACCGATCAGGGTGATCAGCCACCAGCTAGACCAGCGAGAGGTCGAGGCCGCGGTCAAGGCCATGGTAGAGGTAGGGGGCCATCTCCTACGGCAGCCAGGACAATACCAATTGATCCCCCTACTATTTAGGAGCATATTCCTGCCGCAGATACTCCAGCGGGACATGCTAAGGCACCGACAGTTCCTATTGTTATTCCAGGTCTTCAGGAGACCTTGGCCCAGATCTTGATGATATGTACCACCCTTGCTCAGGCAGTTGTTGTATCTTCTATTGTCGTTAATTCTCAGGCTAGGGGAGGCAGTCAGACTCCAGTTACCCAGACACCTGAGCAGGTTACTCAGAGCCATCAGACTCTGGGGGCGGTTTCAGCCCAGGCGGTTGCTCCAGTTCAAGATTTCGTGGTTCCAGCTATGCCAGATGATGAGTAGTGTAGGCTAGAGTGATTTAATAGACTTCAGCCTACGACATTCAGTGGTGCTGAGGGCGAGGATGCCCACGGTTTTCTGGATAAGTGTTAGAGGATGCTTTGTACTGCTGGTATTCTGGACACCAGTGGGGTCTCGTTTGCTACTTTTCAGTTTTCTGGTGCTGCTTTCACTTGGTGGGAGTCTTTTGAGAGGGGTACGCCTGTTGGTTCAACACCCCTCACCTGGCAGAAGTTCTCCACTATCTTCTTGGAGAAGTATGTACCCCAGTCTCACAGGGAGGAGCAGCACATGCATTTTGAGCAGTTGTGTCAAGAGGAGCTATCAATGATGCAGTATGAGATGCGGTTTTCAGAGTTGGCTCGTCACGCCACCGAGTTGTCCCTACTGATAGGGAGAGGATTAGGATGTTCGTGGATGGCCTCACTTATCAACTCCGCCTTTTCATGACTCAGGAGAGAGTATCAGGTGCTACATTCGAGCAGGTTGTCGATATTGCTCGATATATTGAGTCGGTTCGCCGTCAGGAGCGGGAAGAGAAGGAGGCCAAGAGGCCTCGTGGATCAGATGGTTCTAGTGGTGCTCCTTCTAGGGGGCAATTTCAACATGGTAGAGGCCGTTCGTTCAAGCCTCCTAATTTTGTATGTTGATATAGGACTTGTTGGTAGTATTGGTTGAGGTCCCGAGGGCCTCGGGTTAGTGTCGAGAGGTTAACAGATTGATTTTTTGTGTTTGGAGATAGACTTTTATGCTGGTTTCTAAAGCTTCTAGTGTTTTCTGCACATGTGGATGGGGAGCCGCAGGTACGAGTTCGCATGTGCGTTGGTTGAGTCAGAGATGTGGATTTAGAGGACCTGGGGTGGGTCCGCAGGAGCGCAAGATTGATCGCATCTGCTAGCCCATAGGTGCGAGACCCAGGGTGCAGGTGCGGAAGTTGAGGATTTAAGTGGTTCTCGCAGGTGCAGTCCCGCATGCGCGGAAATGAGGCCGCTGGTGCGAAAGCTCTGGACAGAAAGTATAAAAAGAACACTTCGTGAATTTTGGTCAATTTCCACCATTTTCAAGTCGGTTTTGGAGTCTTTGGGAGTGATTTGAAGAGGGATTCAATGGGTTTTCAATGAGGTAAGTTTCTTGATCTCTAGTACTCCTATCTATGGTGATTTCCCATTGTTCAAATTTAATTAGTGGAAATTAGGGGTGAAAATGAGGGTTTAGGGCATAGGGTATTGGAGAGTTAGATGTGAGGATTTTAGGGATCAAACATAGTCGGATTTTAATAAATTTTGTATGTATGGACTCGTGAGTGAAATGGCTTTCAAGTTATATAAAATTTGTTGGATTTCAGGATGCGGGCCCGGGGACCGGGTTTGAGCCGATTTCAGGTTTCGGTCTAATTTGGTAATTTTTCTTGTGAAATTCATTCCTTAGAATATAGTGATGATATGGTGCTAGTTGTAAATAGATTCAGAGTATTTGGAGGTAGAATTGAGGGGAAAGAGCATCACGGTGTAGATATTTGATCGGTTTGAGGTAAGTAATGACTGTAAATCTAGTCCTGCGAGTATGAAACCCCGAATTTTGTGTCATGTGACTATTTTGAGGTGACGCATACGCTAGGTGACAGGCGTGTGGGAGTGCAACGTTGGAGATTGTAACTCTCTCGGTCCCATGGCAACTATAACGTTGCACATTTTGTTGAAACTATATTATACTTATGTGTTTTAGAAAGAATTTCTGTAAATTGGGTTGGATGCCATGTTTATGCCTTATGCCAGTGTTTCTTGGACCATTAGAGGTCTTTTCTTGATATCCTCCCATTGTTTTTGATTTAAACTCTATACTCAGTTATGTTTATACATATTTACTGCATAAGTCAGCCTCTATTACTCTATTTTTGATGCATCATATAAATGTTGTTTTGGGCTGAATACGTTGATTTCTGAGAGCCCGAGAGGCTGGTGAGGTTTATGACTGAGTGGGGCCGAGGGCTTGATTTCTGAGGATACTTTGGGATCAGGCTACACGCCGAAGCATGTTTGATATAGGCCGAGGGCCTCATTGATTTATACCATGATTGGCTTAATATAGAGCTTGGGCTGAAGGAGCCAAACACGGCTTATAGCCCAAATATTTCACAAATCTTTAGAACAAATCACTCTTGGCCCTTGGCCACACTCGGTGGAACCACTCGAAAAGCCCCTTGGGAGAATTAGTAAAACAGGGTACTCGACCCGAAAACATCATTTTTAATGCTCATGTAGTGTAAATCTGGCTGAGTTTCAAATAAAACAGTATGCACCATGATGCTGAGTAAAATCATCAACAATTAGTGAGGAAAACAATAATAAAAAGCCCTCAAAGGGGACTAAACAGATCGGCACAAGGCCCCAAACACGGCTTATAGCCCAAATATTTCACAAACCTTTAGAACATAATTTAACATAAGGTTTTGAGTAAAAATAATGCAGTCCGGGATTCCATACCCTCAGAAGAAGATTTATGACCATTACTTACCTCTACCGGGCCACAACACTAGTCCGATATGCCTTTTCCCCTCAAATTTTCTCCCGATTGCTCCGAATCTAGCCAAAACCAGTTAACATTATCAATATATACTCAAGGAACACAACCCAATCAAAAATTTTCAGTTTAATCAAAAATCTCGAAATTTGGCCAAATTTGAACCCCGGGCCCACATCTCGGAATTCGATAATTTTTACATCATTAGAAACCTCGTCGTCCCACGATTCTATACATACCAAGAACACTAAAATCGGACCACAATTGCCCAGTCAAATCCTCAAAAGAAAAATAAATTTCTCATGCACCGTTCTTCCCCAACTTGGTTCAATTTCCAGAATTTTTGTGGTTTAATCACTTAGGAATTGACATAGAAACGTGTTATGAAATTGAAATTCTTACCTCCAAATGATTTCCCTTGATTTCCCTTCAAACCCCTCTCAAAAACTCTCAATTCGCATGCAACAATGGAGGAAAATAAGCCAAATTCGCACCGCAGCCCTTTTTAAACATTCTGCCCAGCTATATTAATTCCTTCTTCGCGAATGCGTCACTAGGACCGCGTTCGCATAGAACAATCCATCAGGCCCCTAATTTAACTCTACGCTAACACGGCCTCCAGCCCGCGAACGCGATGCACTGCCACCCCATGCCTTCGCGAACGCGTCCCCTGACATGCGAACGCATAGGCCAAACCCCCCGGGGGTCCCCAACCCCCCCCCCCACTCTTCTTCGCGAACACGTGCCCTTGAACACGAACGCATGCCCTTGAACGTGAACGCGTTGACTACCTCACTCAGACCTCAACATTCGCATCCTCCTCTTCGCGAACGTGATGAACAAAAACTCAACTCCCCCAAAGAACTCTTCGCGAACGCGGCCTCCTACCCGCGAACGCGATGAACAAAAGTCTCTGCAACAAAAACCAGAAAAATCTGCCAAGTTCCAAACTCAAAATCGATCCGTTAACCATCCAAAACACACTAGAGACCCTTGAGACCTCAACCAAACATACAAACATATCCCATAACATCATTCAAACTTAGTCGAGCCTTCTAAACACCAAAAACAACACGAAAACACCAAAATATCCCATAACATCATTCAAACTTAGTCGAGCCTTCTAAACACCAAAAACAACACGAAAACACCAAATTTACAGCAAATTCAAGCCTAAGAACTTTGAAACTTCTAAATTTTGCCAACTACGCCGAAACCAACCAAAACACCTCCGATTCACCTGAAATTTTGCAGACATATCCAAAATGACATTACGAACCTGCTCCAACTTCCGAAATTCCATTCTGATCCCGATAGCCTATGTTTCATTACCGACCGGAAATCGCTAAAAACTAACTTTCGCCAATTCAAGCCTAATTCTACACCGGACATCACAAAAATATTCTGAACAAACTCCTAGGTCTCAAATCACCTAACAAAGCTACCTGAGCCATAAAATCTACATTCCGAGGTCGTTTACCAAAAAGTCAACTTTGAGTTGACTTTCTCAACTATTTGGCTACTTTAAAAGGCTAAATGCCTAAACTCTCACCATAACCACTTTGGACCCAAACCAACTGATCCAACACATAAAAAACATACGATATATAACAAATGCAGAAATAAGGGAAACGGGGTAAATCTCACGGAACGACCGGCCGAGTCGTTACACCTTTGAATTGAGACTTTGTTTGGAAACTGTTGAAATGTGTCTTTAAATGATTTTACGGGAACTGTATTTAATTGAGATGATTTGATTCAAACTCTAGTTTAAAAGCATGCTGTATTTTACTGAGTTTTTGTGGTATGAACTTTACTTGCATATTGCTCGTCACTTTTGCTTAGTTTTTATTTATTGTTGTTACTTACTAAGTTGGAGTACTCACGTTCCTCCTGCACCTTTTGTGCATATCCAGGCGTACCTGGACGCGGTAGCGGCTATTGACTATTCCAGTTGCAGATTTTCTTGGAGATAACAAGGTAGCTTCCTGGAGATCACAACCCTACTCTTCTCCCTCCTATCTTCCTTTAGTTGTTTTTAGCTACTTTCCAGACTATGTTAGTCTCGATATTGTTAGATAAATTGTAGTAGATGCTCATGACTGGTGACACCCTGATGTCGAGCTTTTCTTTTCCGCACTTTTGTTTTGATTTGAACTTCTTATTGAAAGTTTTATATTGAATAGATTTGAAATTATCTTTAAAATAAAAATATCGATTGGTTTTGGTAATTGTGTCGGCTTTCCTAGTACCACGATAGGTTCCATTACGACATGGTTAGTTTGGGTTGTGATATTTTGGAGTTAGGAGCGCGTCCGAAATGTGATTTGGAGGTCCATAGTAGAATTAGGCTTGCATTGGCGAAAGTTGGAATTTTGGCCGGTAGTGGAAATTTTGATATCAGGGTTGGATTGGATTTACGGAAGTTGGAGTAGGTTTATGGTGTCATTTTTGACTTGTGTGTAAAATTTAAGGTCAATCGCACGTGGTTTGGTAGGTTTTCGCGTTTGTAACGACCGGACCAGTCGTTTTGAGAGTTAGAGCCCCCATCCCCCATTAACTGCTTTCCCCTATATATTTTTCTTCTATTGTGTATTCCCGGGAGGGTTGTTTTGGTTTTCGGAGTGAATTGAGACACTTAGTCTCTTAATTGGAAGCTTAAGTTGGAAAAGTCGACCAAATGTCGACTTGTGTATAACGACATCAAATTTTATTTTTTATGGTTCCGTTAGCTCCGTTAGGTGATTTTGGACTTAGGAGCGCGTCCAGAATGTGATTTGGAGGTCCATAGTAGAATTAGGCTGGAATTGGCGAAAGTTGGAATTTGGGCGAGTTTGGTCGGCAATGGAAATTATGATATCAGATTCGGAATGGAATTCCGAAAGTTGGAGGAGGTTCGTAGCATCATTTTTGACTTGTGTGTAAAATTTGTCGTTATTCGGACGAGATTTGATATGTTTTGATGTCGTTTGTAGAATCTAGAAATTTCAAAGTTCATTAGGCTTGAATACATGTGTAATTCGTGTTTTTGATGTTCTTTGATGTGGTTTGAAGGTTCGACTAAGTTCGTATGGTGTTTTGGGATTTGTTGGTATGTTTGGTTTAAGCCCTGGGAGCCTCGTGTGAGTTTCGAGTGCTTAGCGGGTTGAACTGGACGTAGGAGATATGGTTGATGTTGTTGTATCTGGTGTAACCACACCTGCACACTTTAGGCTGCAGAAGCGGCTATGGAACAGCAGAAACGGAAATGGGAAGGAGGTCTGGGATCGCAGGTGTGAGGGGTGTTCCGTATTTGCGATGCCCCCAGGTGCGAGGGAAGGAACCGCAGGAGCGGTCTGGGACCGCTAAAGAGAACCATTGTCCGCAGGTGCACACACGCAGGTGCGGCCCCTATTCGCCGATGCGGGACTTGGGGACATAAATGAAGTCCGCACTGCGTTGATTTTTCCGCAGGTGTCGTACTGCAAACGCGGTTGTCCCATCACATAAGCGATAATCGCTGGGCAGGAAAGGGCAGATTCGAGGGTTGAAATTTCATATCACAAAATTTGATTGAGAGCTTGGAGGAAGGCGATTTTTGGAGAGTTTTCAGAGAAAATCTTTGGGTAACGATTCCTAATCCTATTTAGATTATAGTTCATTAATCCATAGTTGTTTTCTTCATTAAATTAAGGAATTTGAGTGAGGAAGTTGGGAAATTGGGGGAGATGTTTTCCAACAAAAAATCTAAGATCTGAGTGGGATTTAGGCGTCAGATTTGGATGATTTTTGTACGACTGAACTCATGAGTAAATGTGTGTTCTTATTTGGTATATTTTACTCATTTCCGAGACGTGCCCTCGGGGAGGCTTTTGAGCGAAATTTGTTCTTGCTTTATCTTGGATTCCGTTCGTTAGATTAGTTTCTTGTAGTCGGATTTCTTTTACTTTGGGCCATTCGAAGTCGGATACTCGTGGCTAGAGTGTGATTTCAGATTTATTTGAGCTTGGTTCGAGGTAAGTGCCTTGCCTAACCTTTTGTGCGGGAATCTCCCCGTAGTATTAGTATTGTTGTTGATATTTGAGCGTTGTGCACGTGAGGTGATGAGTACGTACATGGGTTGTTTGTTGTAAATCCCTATTTTCGTTAAAAAGTAAATCTGTCTTTCTTCCTATTTTAACTTATTAGCTTGTGTAGCATATTGTTAGACTAAGAAAGCATGCCTATTTGCCTTAACTATTTACTTGAACTACGTGCAACATGCTTAGTTGTTTTACCGACTTTTCCCTCGCTTATACTTAGGATAAACTGTTAGACTTCGTGCTACGATTATTGAATCTTGTCGTTGGTGCTGCATATTTACTTTGGGACTACATAATGGTATTCCGGGAGATCCCCTTGTACTGCACATTTACTTTGGGACTACGGAACGGTAATTCGGGAGATCCCCATGTCTTTCATATTTACTTTGGAACTACGGAACGGTATTTTGAGAGATCCCCCTGCACATTTACGTTTGGGACTACGGGGAGTTATCCCGGGAGATCCTTGTGACGACCCAAAGGGTCATCACCTAGTTTCTTTCCCATTCCGTGCTTCCGAGGCCTTGAAAACCTCATCTTTAGTTTCCTTGATTTGCGTGTGCAGTCCGGGCGCGTAGCCGGATAGCTTAAATATGAAATTATGTGAAAAAAATGCTAAAAATTTGATATTAAAATGAGTAAATTTAACTCCGGTCAATATTTTGGATAAACGGACCCGGACCCATGATTTGACGGTCCCGAAGGATCCGTGGGAAAATATGGGATTTGGGCGTATGCCCGAAATTGAATTCCGAGGTCCCAAGCCTGAGAAATGATTTTTTGAGTAAAATTGTATTTCTGAAATTTATAAAGAAAAATGAAATGAACATTGGTTAGAATGTGTTGGTATCGGGCCCGCATTTTGGTTCTGGCGCCCGGTACAGGTCTTATATGTGGTTTAATATATTTCTGTGAATTTTGGTTGAAATTGGACGTCGTTTGACGTGTTTCAGACTTAAAACTCTAAATTTGAAAGTTTATGAATTTTGAAGGAAAACTGGTGATTTTGATGTTTGATTCATTGTTTTTGATGTTATTTTGGTGCTTTCATTACTTAAATAATTTCGTAGGATGATTTTGAGGTCGTGTGTACATTGGGTTTGAGGTTCCGAGGGCTCGGGTGAGTTTCGGGTAGGTCCCGGGAAGTCTTTAGGCTTAAAATATAGCTGTTGGAGGTCACAGAACTCAGATCCCTGAACTTACCACTGTGGTCCGCGGTCCTTTTTCGCGGACCGCGCTGAGGGCTTCACGGTCGCGGTCGATTTTTTGTGGTCCGCGGTGGAGGAGCTGGGCCACTGGTCCGATTTCGTAGGCCTATATCTTATGATCTACAAGGAAATTTGAGATGATTCAGAAACGATAATTGTAGCCTTCGTGTCTAGTTTCCAGAAAGGTAAAGAAATCGTAATTTGGACAACTTTAAAGAAAGTTATGACCAAAATACTAAAGCATGTCACTGCAGTCCTTTTTCTTGGTTTTCTTCAGCTTTTCTCGGCCTTTGCTAGCGCGGCCACGGTCCATTTTTCGTGGTCCGCGGTGGGGGACCTGGGGGGGGGGGTATAAATGGACGAGAATTTCAGTTATTTTCATTTTTCAAAGCCCTAAAAACATAAGAGGCGATTTTCCAAACACTCTTACTTCTCCAAAACATTAGTAAGTGATTTCTAACTCATTTTCTTTACTCCTTAACATCTTTTTACAAGATTTCACCCTGAAACCTAAGCCTAAAACATGCAATTTAGAGTAGAAAATTGAGAATTTGGGTAGAGTTAGCCCCTTTTGAATTTTCTTGATTTAGACGTCGTTTTGGGGTCGAATTTGAAAACAAATTATATATTCGGGTTCGTGGGTGAATGGGTGACATGGTTTTGGTCCGAGCCTCGTGTTTGGACCAAGCGTGCCCGGGGTCGAATTTTGTTATTTTGGAAGAATGCATGGAAATGGGTAATTAGGCTATGTAATTGAATTATTGAATCCTTATTGATATACTTGAGTTAATTATGTCTAGATAATACCATTCCGGAGTTGAATTCTAAAGGAAAGGCGGTGTTAGAGGGTTGATTGAGAGTATTTTGGACCCGAGGTAAGTGTTTGGTCTAACCTTAGCTTGAGGGAATAGGATTTGAGTCTTATTTGCTACTTGCTAATTGTCGAGTACGATGTATAGGCATGGTGACGAGTATCTATACGTTGGTGTCTAGCATGACCGTGAGTCTTTATATTGCAAATATTCTGGTTTGTTGTAACTTCCATGCTTAATTGATGATTTCTATATGTTGTAAAGACCATGTGAAGGGAATTGTGATCTTTAAACTTCGAGGAGCATTGGCTCGAGTTGTAACACGAACGGTGAAGATATATGAGATAATTGAATCCTTTGGAGCATTGGCTCAAGTGATAGAGTAAATTATGAAATGAAAGTGAAAGAAAGAGAAAGAGTTATTAAAATATACCCTTGCCGGGTCATTGTTACTTTAGTGATTATCTCCCTTGCTGGGATGTTGAGATTACTGTTATTGTTCCCTTGCCGGGATTTAATTATTTAATTGATGTTCCCTTGCCGGGATTTCTATTGTATATTGTTTACTCCCTTGCCCTTGTTTGTGATTGCCGTTTGGGTGAGGAAGAGTGTTAAAGCATGAAGGGTGATGTCGTGCACTATTTCCTACTGTGAGGAAGAGTGTTAAAGCACGGAGGGTGATGTCGTGCACTCTTTGCTATTGTGAGGAAGAGTGATAAAGCACGAAGGGTGATGTCATGCACTGTATGTTGAGATTACTGTTATTGTTCCCATGCCGGGTTTAATTGTTTAATTGATGTTCCCTTGCCAGGATTCCTATTTCTATTCTGTATACTCCCTTGCCCTTTGGTTGTGATTTCTGTTTGGGTGAGGAAGAGTATTAAATCACGAAGGGTGATGCCGTGCATTGTTTTCTATTGTGAGGAAAGAGTGTAAAGCACGAAGGTTAATGTCGTGCATTGTTTGATATTGTGAGGAAAGAGTGTAAAGCACGAAGGGTGATGTCGTGACGTACGATGTACCATTCCGTACAGATATTCATTGATTATACTGTGACGAAAGAGAATAAAAGCACGAAGGGTGATGTCGTGCCATGATTTACATTGATTACATTATACATTGCATAGTGAGGACGAGAGTAAAAGCACGAAGGGTGATGTCGTGCAAGTTTGTGATTTCTGATCCTTATTGATATTTTGGCCTTGTTGTTCCTTTCTTTATTTGAGATTTCTTATATGAAACTGTTATCTCCCCACAACGTGTTCCCCTTCTTTTATTGATTGATTACTTCCTGTATTTCTTTTCCGTTGTATATTTATTCGAACTGCACGTGTTTAATTGGTAGTCCGGTCCTAGCCTGGCCACTACTTCGCCGAGGTTAGGCAAAGCACTTACTCAGCACATGGGGCCGGTTGTGCTGATACTACACTCTGTGCTCTTTTGCACCGATCCAGATCTTGGACAGTAGCAGTAGTGAAAGAACAGGCCTTCAGTCCAGCAAGATACCGAGGTACCCCTACAAGCGTCCGCAGGACCCGCGTCTCCTCTATCTATTATTTCAGTCTGTTATCTCATTGTACTCGAGACAAACATTTGTGTTCTCTTTAAGACGATTGTATTTAGTACTCTTAGTAGTTCGTGAGTATTGTGACACCAATCTTGGGTAGAGGCTTATGTTGAATTTTCCGCATTTTTATTCTTTTTTTTTTATAATTTAAGACTTCTGCTTTATTATTAAATTCCATTGTTTGCATGCGATTGCTGATAATTGTTAAATAAGGTAACGTGTTAATGAAAAAGGTAATTAAGGTTTGGCTTGCCTAGATTCCACTAGTAGGCGCCATCACGACTCCCGAGGGTGGGAAATCCGGGTCGTGACAATCCTCTATTGAACAGTTGTGTTCCGAGCTGTGTTTTTCCATGATTCGTTCATTGTTACATTTCAGTCCTTATTATTGTGATATTTCCTCTGTTTTACTTCATTTTATATATATATGAATATGTTCCAATAGGGCCCTGACCTTAGCTCGTCACTACTCGACCGAGGTTAGGCTTGGCACTTAGTAGGTACCATTGTGGTGTACTCACGCCCTTCATTCACATGTTTTTCGTGTGCTGATACAGGTACTCTCGTTCGCCTCATTATAAGTTTTGGGAAGTACTGAGTAAAATCTCGTATTGGTTTTACTTGTATATGTCGAGCGATAGTTTACTATTATATAGTAACTGTTGAAGCTTAGTTGCTCCATTATTCTCTTTATTTATGTTATTTCAATGTTAATATGCTTACCTAGTCGTAGAGACTAGGTGCCGTCACAACATATTTCGGAGGGGGAAAATGGGTCGTGACAAGTTGGTATCAGAGCTCTAGGTTCATAGGTATCCTGAGTTACAAGCCGATTTATTAGAGTCTCGCGGATCGGTACGAAGATGTCCGTACTTATCTTCGAGAGGCTATAGAACTGTTAAGAACAATCATACTTCTTTGATTTCCTTGTCGTGCGAGTTATTGACATTAAAATTCTAAACTTTCTATTCTATTCTTTCTAACAGATGATGATGACCCGTACCGAGAGATTCAACGATCAGGAAACTGATCCCCCTGCCAGAGCCACCGGAGGTCGTGGTTAGGGTAGTGGACGACCACGCGGTGCAGCCAGGATACCTGCGTGAGCTGCGATAGAGGAGCACCCAGTAGCTCCAGTTGGAGGGCCGACACCGGAGGTTCCTATTACTTCTCCAGTCCTCCAAAAGACTTTCTCTTAGTTCATGAGCATGTTCAGCACATTAGCTCTGGCTGGACTAATTCCAATAGCTCCCCGCACATCTCAGGTTAGGGAAGGAGCACAAACTCCCGCAGCCCATACTCCTGAGTAGAGGGTCCAGGTTGATCAAGCCCCAGAGTTTATTCCTATGCCCAAGTAGCTCCGGTTCAGTATGAAACCATGGTAGCTGCTTCTGAGGAAGATCAACTTAGACTTCAGAGGTACAAGAAGTACTACCCACCTACTTTCAGCAGATTAGCTTCAGAGGATGCTCAGGGTTTTCTAGTGGAGTGTCATCATATTCTCCGCACTATGGCCATAGCGGAGACGAGTGGGGTTTCTTATACCGCTTTCTAGCTAGCGCGCTGATTTTGAGCAGATGCGCCAGGGTTCTACGACTGTGTCAAAGTATGCAGTCCGTTTCAATGAGTTGGCTCGATATGCACCGGCTTTGGTTGCTACATTCAGAGAGAGTGTTCTTTGATTCATTGAGGGACTCCACCCCAGTATCAAGACCAGTATGGCTCGAGAGTTTGAGATGGATATATCTTATCAGCAGGTCATGAGTATTTCCAGGAGAGTGGAGGGCATGCTTGCCTGGGACAGAGAGGAGATAGAGGCCAAGAGGTCTCGAGAGATTGGTCATTACTTTGGAGCTTGTGCCTGTCGCACCCCTTTTTCAGCATTCATTTGGGACAACTCCCTTGCTTTTGGGAAAGGGGTATGGAAATTTATGAGTCGCCACCTAAAAGATTTATGGTGCGTTAGGGCACCTAATGTAGTAATTCATGATACCAGTCGACATTACCTGAGATTGGGTAAGGGCTTGAATTTACCTTGAGGGGAAGGTGTTAGGCACCCCTCGAGGTCCACAATGGTGGGTCCCGATCAAACTTACTTAGTAAATTAGTCATTTAACAAATAAGCAGTCTAAGCACACATATGTAAATAAGATAAAAGGAGTTTAAAAACTAAGTAGTTTGAGCACACATATGTAAATAAGATAGGGGAGTCCTAAGTTATCAGCCTATAGGATCACATCTGTACAATACCCGATAATCCTTCCTCAACTAGAGGGGCCACGCGTGGTATTAGCGCACATGTCATCATATCCTTTTATTACCCAATTACCCTCCCCTTAGCAGTTATATAAGCGATTTTAAATTAGACGGACTATAAGCGTGCATTTCCTGTCCCTTCCTTGTGGTCCCAGAGGTGTTTAGGACCTCTAATTTTAGGCAGTTCTAGACTCTCCTAAGGTGTTTAAAAGTTAAAATCCAAGCGACAATTAGGACTGTCATGTATGAAAACAATTAAGGGGGCTCATGTTTACCTCCACACATAAGTAGATAATTAGCACGTCTCAAACACAGATTTCAGAAGGTCGTAGAACAGGATATCTAGGTGAGCATAACAAGCAGAGAATATGCAGCATTGTTTTAAAACGGAGTGACATGAACCTAATTAGTTTGCCTACTGATTTTAGAACCTGTTGAACTTGGGAAGTTTTACAAATAAACAGAGCACAATTTTAGAGTTTTATAAGACCTTAATTACCTAAGGCTTACCTAGGCGTGGATCTGTAATACCATATAAACATGCAATCAGATTCTGGGAATTAGTTAAAATAGTTTGAGCTTTATTAACTCCTATAGGCATGCTGGTCTAGGTGTTGGATGTTACAAAAGTTGATTTCACGCATATTTATACTTGGGGTTGTTTTTAAACATCTTCATAGACAAGAAAGTTATTTATTTAGGCGACATAGGCATGATTTAAAGCAAATGCAAATACGGTCCTAAAGTAGGATTTCTAATGTACACAGAGAATGGTCATTTTATTAGGCAGAATTACAGCAGTAGCTTAACGACATGGTTTTTAGGTGATTATGACTTATGCAGTAGAGGAATTTCGTGATAATGAAGTAATGAGCTTATAACGTATTTTTCTAATATGCAAACCAGTTAACACAATTATCCTAAGGTAGGATTTCTAATGCGAATAACACAACATAACCCTAAAGTGGGATTTCTACCCGGTTTCCCCACAAAAATCATATAAGAACCCATCCCCTTTTTACTAATTTCCCCCAATATCTGTTTACAAAGATGATTATTACAGACCAGAAGTGAATAAATTACATAAAAATATAAACTATACTATAGGGATCCTGAATTAGGCCCAAAGTAAAGTTGGGAATGCCAGGCCTTCAAAACAATCTCAGAAGCCTAGAGTCTCATAGCCCACAGGGTGTCCTAGTGTGTCAAAGTTCCCTAAGGACCTCAGGGATCCCGGGCAATGATCATACCAAGACTTTTTCTTAAATAAAGAATTGGTTATGTGTAGTGTGGAAGGGCCAGCCCCAGTGTGCTAGAGTTTGGATGAATCTCATGGATTCCTAGGCAGTACACACACTGGAGGGGCAGAACCTAATAATCTAAGAGTAGAAGTGAGAGTGCTTGACATAGTTTGAAAGATCTTAGTAAAACAATGTAGAGATTAAACTTTTAGGAATAAAAAGAGTTTCAGGAATAGAAACCGTTTTAAGAAAATACTAAGGGTGGAAAACAGTTTTGAAATAAATTTCAAGGAGAACAAAGATTCAACAAGGAACCACACAATCATTGAATGCCCCGATTCACAACCATTTAACAAAAAACTTTACAAACAGGGGTCAGGGGGTTGGGAACATAAAGAGCTCACATTAGAAACACATGAACAGGGTACAGGGGGGGAGCATATGGGACAACAAATGCACAGAACAACTAGGAGTTTACTGATTCAGAGACTTAACAAGTCAGTTATGGTAATAGGCAATTTAAGACATAGAGACGGAGGATGGAAATAGTCATGTTGAAGACAAGGGTGCATTAGTCATACCAATTAGGATCAATCAAATACATTAGGAGTCATGAGTATATTAGTTAAGGGGAGTAAACAAGGACTAGATAAACATGTTGTCCAAGTATCAAACAAAATAAGTAAGACCTAGACATGCTGATTACATACTTGAACAAGAGAGGACATAATTTAAACATGCTAAATAAAGCAGTAAACATGAAGACAATTGAATACATAAGACATTAAGTTCGTGCAGAAGGAGACATGGATTAACATACATGGAGCACAAACAGTGAGTTTGAGAATTGAACTAAGGACATACCAGTTAAGGAAGCAAAGTGCAGAATGTAAAGCAAGTAGAATTCCACTATCTAGTTGATGTGTGGCTAGAATTCGTGATTTTAAGCATTATATACCTCGCATTTTATGTACTTTAA